>CAJHQQ010001241.1:0-106785 GCA_905132885.1 Moricandia moricandioides
TCAACAGCAGAAAATACAAAACTACACCTCATTCCAATCGAACAGATCCTCCAGATCTTCCTCTCCTTGTTCAGTAAGTAAATCAGTTTTTTTTTGTACTGGTTTTAGTTACTTTCTGTAACGACAACCATGTTAATGGGTCTTCTACTCTTTTTCGGTCATTTTGGTCTTCTAATTTTATACAAGTTTGTTTGGGCTTCTATAAAATCATCTATAGCAAAATTATATATATATATATATATATATATATATTTATTAGTCCCAGTATCATGTTAGTGGTTTCTTTTATACAAGTTCTATTTATGCATTTCTCAAAAAGTTATAGCAAAATATCTATCTTTATTAGTATTAATATCATTCTTAGGCATCATTATTGGTGAGTTTTCAAGAGAGCTTTTCACCAATTAGAAATAGAAAAAGGGTAAAAAATAGAGTAATCATTCACTTGTAAGAATTTGAAATCTTTGTAATAGATTTCTCAACACATGTTAACTTCTATATAGCTTATATTTTTAATAATAAAATATAATAGTGAGAAACTATATATAGTTTTCACTAGTGTTGATGTTCTACAGGTTCTCTAATATTTTATCCTTCGATTTCAAAATGTATGATGTTAGATGTTTTGGATTTCCTAATGTAATTTAACTGTATTAAAAACTGTACAATCAATTATATTTTATGTTTTATTTAATAATTGGTTGGATTGACTTAATTTTAAAATTTTAATGATACCTTTTAGCAAAAGTAATTTTTTAAATATGTGTGATTTCACTAAAACATTTTACATTTGAACAGTTGGAGTATATAAGTTTAAGTGTTACAAATGTGTTTACAGGAAAAAAATATTAAAAACAAAAATAAAAAGGGGATATAGCTAGGGGTGGGCACGGATCCAATATCTCTATAATTTTCAATATTTGTGGTTTGATTCGTATCTTACATATATCTGATTTTTGTATTTGCTTTGCTTCGAGGAAATACAGATATTCGGTTTTACGGATATCCAGATTTTTTGAGATATTTGTAAATATTTATGGATAATTACGGATATCTCATGCACTTTGTTTTGATAGAATTAAATTAAGAAAAACTATAAAATTTGTTTAAAAAAATTTTTTTTGCATAATATAAAATGAAAATTAAAAATAAATGAAACTATATGTTCCATAAATTTCTAAAATTAATCAAATTTTCTTAAAAACACAAAAAATTGTTTTTTTTTGTTTTTATAAGTAAGTTCTAAATAAAATTAATAAAATGATATGTTAAAATAATAATTTTATAAAATTTACATATAAAAATCTCTATTTATTTATAGATATACTTCTATTTGTATAATGTCGGATCGGATCGGATATCCAGCTCTAAATTTTTTAGTATTTGTGATTTGATTTGTTTCTAACGGATATTAACTTTTAGTATTTGCTTTGCTTCGACGATTTATGGATATCCAGATTTTACGGATCGAATCGAAACAAATAACAAATCAAATCAAATTTAACGGATAAAATGTCCAGCCTTAGTTATAGCATCACAGAAACAGAGATCGGAACTCAAGTCAAATAAACTACGCTTCCATATACAGCGTGCGTGGAAATGTGGAAGTTAGACGTAGAAAGTTCATACGTACGATTAGTCCTGCGCATGTACTATGCTTTTACGTTCCAAGTCGTTTTTTCAGGCGTCTGTCAATCTTTTTATTTTTGAAAGATGATATTATGTTATCATCGGTCAATATTGGCGTCCTGGTTTAATATAAATACATCATTTTTGCATATTACTAACACCAAGTAAACTCACAAGTATCATTACACTCGCTAGATATACATAGAGAGAGATAGAAAGAGATAGTAAGAGAGATGGCTCCAACGTACACGATGGCTGGAGGCAAGGGTCCGAACAGCTACAGCCAGCATTCAACGTATCAGGTTAGTTATTTTGTTTCGGGCTGGTCAAAAATACTTCGAAAAAATGTTATGAAATCTTGCTGTTGTTTTCTACTATGCATCTTGTTAATATATATCAGATATTTAAAATGAATGAAATTTGAAAAAAAAGAATACCTTAAAATAAATCTAAAAATAAATTTTAAAGAAAAAATTGACTAAGATAGATTTTATTAAATAGTGTAAATATACATTTATACCCCTTGAGTTAACTAATCTAGATTTTAAATTTAGAATTATGGGAGGGGTTTTAGAGGGTGAGGTTTAAAATTAAAAAAAATAAAAAATTTCACAATAAAAAATGTCTATTTCAGTCATTTTTTTATTTAAAGTCTATTTTGTGACAAAAACTTAAAAAATGTATTTGAGAGATTTAATCTTTGAAAAAAATTGAAAAGATCATTTTCACGGAGATGACCATTTTTGTTGTTGTTGAATATATTAATAGCTTCAAGTTGAAGTATGGAAACTTTGAATCTAATAAACATAGTGTCTACTCATGATGGAATCTGATTATTGTAGAGAGCGTTGCTTGAAGTAGCAAAGGAAAAGATCAGTGAAGCAATCTCCACCAAACTTGAAATCAACTCAGCTTCAACTCGCTATAACATAGCGGATTATGGTTGTTCCACTGGACCTAACACGTTCCTTGCAGTACAAAACATAATTGATGCTGTGGGACAAAAGTACCGTAAAGAAACTCAGAAAAATCCGGACGATAACATTGAGTTTCAAGTTCTCTTTAACGATCATTCAAACAATGATTTCAACACCCTTTTCCAAACACTCCCTCCGACCAAAACATACTTTGTTGCTGGAGTTCCCGGTTCTTTCTTTGGACGTGTTCTTCCTCGAGACAGTCTCCATGTGGGACATTGTTCTTACTCGCTTCATTGGTTGTCCCAAGTTCCTAAAGGGATCGCCGATCGAAACTCTCCTGCATGGAACAAGGACATTCATTGCACTGGATACTCGGAGGAGGTCGCGGAAGCGTATCTTGATCAGTTCAAGATCGACATGGGAAGTTTCTTGAAAGCAAGAGGAGAAGAACTCGTGTCCGGGGGATTACTATTTCTTCTTGGATCATGTGTACCGGATGGAGTTAAAATGTCTGAAACAATGAAAGGAATGCTTCTTGATCACTTGGGAAATTGCCTCAATGATGTAGCTAGAGAGGTAAAAAAAAATAGTGCACATCACGGTAAAAACACATTATGTTTAGTATTATTTTATGACACTTTCTAGTCAATTGTTTTTGTGTAGGGATTAATCAACCAAGAAGAGGTGGACTCTTTCAACTTCCCAATCTATCCGGCACACGTTGCGGAGTTCAAGAGTGTTATTGAAGATAACGGGTGTTTCACGATAGAAGCGTTTGAGAAAATTAGTCATGCGAACGAAGAGTTTCCTCTGGATCCAGAGTTCCTGGCAACTTCTAACAGAGTTACATTTGGTGGTGTTATTGAGTCGAGGTTTGGTAAAGAAGCAATGGAGAGGACAAATGAGCTTTATGAGAAGAAGTGTCCAGAGATACTTCCCAAACTTGCCAATGCCAAATCCGGAATGCAATTTTTGATTATGCTTCGAAGGAATTGATTCTTATGATGATCAAACATATTCTCACAACTTGAGAATCAAATGTGGTTCCTGTCCAGGCTTTCAAATTTTAAAACTACAAAATCTCGCATTTAAGAATTATAAAAATGGAATACTTTTCTTATTCTTGTTAACACCAAGAATGTCATGTATTAATGTTACTATCTTTAATAATATTATCTCTTTGTTTCATATTAAATTCATTTTAGTTATTTTTTCACACATATTAAGAAAATAATTAATTTTATATATTTTCTATATAAAAATACAATTATCTTTACATCTAAGTATTTTTTAACCAATAGAAAAACAAATTATAATAAAAAGTTAATAATTTTTGCATTGAAAGTCGAAAACAACATTTATTTTCTAATAAAAAAAAATTCTACAACTACAACTAATATGAAACAGAGAGAGTATATTTTGTTTAATCGATGTAATATAGTTTTGGTGGAAATCTAGGGAATTTTTGGATCACTAATCTAATAAAATATGAGAGTCTAACTTAAAAAAACGAGAATCTCACAGACTAGATGACTAAAATATGGACAATTCTAACGTTTGGTAGGTAAGAAAATTGTCTGGATAAAAATAGGTAGAGACTTTTAGAACGTGTTTACAGATATTATATAAGAACTCTAATCAGATATGTAATGAATGGTTGTATACTAATATTCTTTTATGTTTCTAAGATGGGATTCGTCGCTTATTTATCATTTACAAGATTAGTTACACTGTTCCGTTTTAGCTAAAATCGATATCAGATATACGTTGTTCATCTAGTAAAACATCACCAAATTGTTAATGAAATTTGTTATAACTGTACTATAATTTATCATAAATATATATATGTGACGAAATTATGGAATACAATACGGGAAGTTACTTATCAACTAATCTAGTGGTTTTGAAAGTATAAATGAATGGTGAATACCGTAGGAGTCTTCAAATCAATTACAGACGGGTACAAGTTGGAACATGTGTCTAAATTCCCCCACCCGGTTCATATAAAAGTCAAATACCGTCTGATTTCAAATATATGGCTGAGGACCTGAGTGACAGATTAGAGAATATGTGGTTGGATGAAATTGCAAAAGAGCATAATGGAACATAATGAGTGGCTACGAAACTAATGTTTGTTTACAGTAGCAGATGAAAAGTTGTTAGTACTCTAGAATTTAAGTTTTCATTTTCAATCCTCTTCTTTATACTTTCCTGTTTATTTGTGGATAAATAAATGATAAATTTGAAAGAGTAGATGTCTTACATTTTTACCTATTTAACACTCATTTTCATATTATTTAGGTTTATTTATATTGCATTTTGGAGTATACATTGTATATGCATGTTTTTTAGGTTTTGGATCGGTTTTATCAGTTTGTTAAGCCAAAAATAATTGAGAAATCCACATAGCTGAAACTCATGGCTTGACAAGACATATGCAATTGAATTAGTTTTTCAATGAAGGCAAATTGAAGTTATTTAAAGCTGTAATAAAAGAGTTATGACTAAATTATAGGACAAATATCAATTTAGTTGCAAAGAAAGAACCGCTGTAGGCAACCACTTTGGGCTGGTGTAGACCGCGGTTCTGAGGCAGGGGAAGGAGAAGACGAGGAGCACAACATGGCCAACGACCGCATGTTGGGCTGGGCAACATCTTGAGGGCAAGGAACCACCACAAACAACTGCCGTGGGCAAACGCATGCCGTAGTGGGCGTCGAAAGCAATTTTTACCTAAATATATCTTAGGTTGACTTATGCTTATTGGGGTGACGCAACTCCTTTTAAAGCCAAAATAGAAATTTTAAGAGAAAATAAACTCTAAGCTACCTGTGTTTTCGACTTATATCTTGTGTTAATTTTTCTTCTATTTTAATATTTTCTTAATATATTTCATCTATTCTTCTGTTAACATGGATCTTCAAGGGTTAGTGATAAGTTCTTTGATTTTCATGGTTTTTATTGAATAGTCTTTTAGAGCTCTTCGTTTTGATGGACTAAGAGGACTGGTGACTAATTTATGATGATTGGAGTATAGTTTACATATAAAGTCTTACTTGATTGATGTATTTAATGCTAAATTATGTTGGAAAAGCATAAATCTAGACTTTAAATTTTTCATGTCCGAAAGAATTAATCAATGTGTTTTACTTGGTTAGCAAACGAGAGTTGATGGTAATGTTGTTTAGTGGCTTCTAGGACGTGAGATTCATGTATACTTGATGATAATTAATCAAAAATGTTAAAAACTTGATTAACATAAGAGTTATTGTCTTGGAAGTGAATTACTTTAAATTAGCGATTCTAGGACTAAGGAATATCAATAAATGATTTTAAGCTTCATAGGTTAGTATTTGATCATCCTAATTAATAACTTTGATCCAATACTTTACATTTCTTGTATTTTCGTCGGTTAGACTTTTGGTTAACTTTTGTTAATTTATAGTGACTTTTTCATTTTGTTTAGTTTAGCTTGAAAACATTTTCTATTTTCTTAAATTGTGCATTTTAATGTTATATGTCTCTAGTTTTCTATAGATTTGAAGTCTTACAATAACATACCATTCAACTTTGATATTGGTTACACATATAGTTAAACGAAAAATAATCTTTCCACAAAACATCATAAATAAGTCACACATACATAAATTACATATGAAGAAAGAGATTTGTAGTATCATGTTACCATGAATCATGTCTGTGGCATTATTTTCTGACTTTTTCTGTCTTTGGCATTATTTTCTGACTTAGACTTGACTATTCCTTGGTTGGTAGTCTGTGTCGTAGTCATTTGAAATGGTCATATAACATGTGACACAATCACAATCACAATCAAAATCAAGATTCTTCATTTTAATCTTCAATAACTACAAGTGTGACTCGATGAAGATAAACAATCATTATCTTTTTGTTTCTGATATGAATTTAACATTGTGGCTAAGTGCAGAGATTCTGGTTTATGGTTATATTAGATTTAAAGAAGGTGGAACCAGTAACAGTCATTTGCAAGGTTTGGATTTGTATTCGATATACCTTTTTGCTATTCTTGCAGATGAAAAATTCTACGGGAGATAATATCATTGGGTAGAAGCCACCTTACTACACAACATGAGAAACACCAGACATGTCGTTTCCTGTAGAGGTTGTTCTGAAATATTAAGTGCAAAAGGATCCAAAGATGTTTCCATGCTCAAACTAGATAAATGGACTCCAAGTCTCAACACTAACATGTGTGGCCCGGCCCAAACATAAAAATTTTGCTTAAAGCCCTAAGCTAATATAGGAATTACATAAATAATGAAAATTTGCATTAAATTTTGAAATATGGCCCATGTACCTTAATCAGTTCCTTATGTGGCTTACCCTCTGGGCCGGGCCGGGCCTAGCTAACCTTTTTGGTTCGTCTCACCTCCAATTTTTTTTTTTCATTTTCCCTCCTACACCTCCCGCCAATTCAATTAACCGGTGATAGCCGGTAACGGCGACCGGTTAGAAGAACAACACTCCTAGAAATTGAATCCATTTCCACCAGAACCCTAAATAGTCTCCGATTCGCATAATGAGCGCCATCAACATCACCAACGTCACCGCCTTGGATAATCCAGCGCCTTTCGTTAGCCCTTTTCAGTTCGAGATCTCTTACGAGTGCCTAACTTCTCTCAAAGACGGTACTCTCCTCTCTACCCTCTTCTTTGATTGTTTTGATAACAAAAGGGTTTGTCTTTATTTGGCCAAGTCTCTGTCTTTTTATTTGGGTGCTAGTTCTTCTCAAGATAGATGTTTTACCTAGCGTAGTGGTGGATTCATATGATTATAATCTTGGAGGTGTTGGTTTGTATATAGCTTCTGAATTTATAATAAAAACAAATAGAGACATTAGTTTTTAAGCGTTCATGTATCTTGGATTTGCCAGGAATAAGATAAGTTTATTGTTCTGCAATAACGACATAGAAGCTAGTCATCTACTTTGTAAGAAAGGTGAAGAAGAAACATATCTTTCAACTTAGACCCGAGCTTTGCTTATGGTACAGATTTGGAATGGAAGCTTATCTACGTAGGCTCAGCAGAAGATGAGACTTATGATCAAACTCTAGAGAGTGTTCTTGTTGGGCCTGTTAATGTTGGCAACTACCGCTTTGTATTGCAGGTTAAAACATGTTCCCTTGTTTTTACACTCCCTCTGCTACAATACAACCATGGTCTTGATCTTACTCTTCATTTACTTTTTACAGGCTGATCCTCCGGATCCATCAAAGATCCGGGAGGAAGACATCATAGGCGTCACGGTGCTGTTGTTGACATGTTCTTACATGGGTCAAGAGTTCTTGAGAGTTGGATATTACGTGAACAATGACTATGAAGATGAGCAACTCAGGGAAGAGCCTCCAACTAAGGTTTTGATTGATAAGGTTCAGAGGAACATACTATCCGACAAGCCTAGAGTAACTAAGTTCCCTATAAATTTTCATCCAGAAGATGAGCAGACTGCTACCCCTGCTCCTCCTCCTGAACCATCTGATGAACAACCTGATGATGTCAATGACGGATCTCAAGTTTCACCTGACCAGCCACCAAAACCACAGGAGTCTCCCCAGGAATCATGATTTCTTCCTTGAGTCAAATAGTCGAAAATTGAATGGGAACGATCGTGTCCTTGTCCCTAAAGATCTTGGGTTTTGCTTCTCTATGTCAAACATTATCTGCAATTTTGCTGTACTTGTTTGTAAGAGGCTTTAGGGAAGTGGTTCTTGACATGTTTGAATGTTTTTATTATTGGGGCAAAGATTAAGTTGAAGCAAAGCCCACATTCGAAAACAAGATAATGTTCTGAGTTTGAAGATGCGCAGTCTACTTGTTAGATTGTGTTTGAATTTAACATGATGGACTTTACATTTCAAGTTAGGTTTTCACTGGTCTGAAAAGCCCATCAACAATTTGTTAATAAATGATTTGAGGGAGCAATTAGAAGCGTCAAATACTCTCTTAAATGCTCATCCTTTTATGTTTACTAGGGGTTAATCCGCGCTACGCGCGGAACTATTTTGATTATTAAATGTTAACTATTTAATATTTTTATATTGTATACTTACTGATTATTATTTTTTTCTTATATTATATATTTACTTGTTTTATTTTTTCTTAATTTTATATAAAATGGTAATATTACAATAGATGTTTAATGTAATATTTATTTCTTATGTTGTATATTTATTTATTATTTATTTCTCATACATTTTATATTTAATTATTCTAATATTACGATAGATGACTAATATAATATTTATACTCCATATTTACTTATTTTTTATCTATTCTTATATTGTATATTTACTTATATAATTTTTCTTGCCTTTATATTAAATGATAATATTACGATAGAAGCTTAAAATAATAGTTCTATTTATTATTTTGTATATTTACTTATTATATTGTAAATTTACTTATTCTAATATTACGACATATGTTTAATGTAATATTTTTATTTCTTATAATTTACATTTATTGATAGTTTATGTTAATATACATTTTTCATATAGATATTTTAATTTACTTTTTCCATTTCTTATATTGTACATTTACTTATTCTAATTTTTTTGTTTTTATATTAAATGATAATATTACGATAAATGTTTAGTGTAATATTTCTATTTATTATATTGTATATTTATTATTTATTTTCTATTGTATATTTAGTTATAAAATATTTGGAAATAATAAAAACGTAAAAGTAAAAAAATTTCAGATAGATGTTTAACTTAGGTTTTCTATTTTTTATTTATAATTACTTATTATTTCTTGTTTCTTATATTGTATATTTACTTATTCATTTTTTTTGCTTTAATATCTATGGGAATATTACAATATATATAATAAAAACAATTATTTCTTATATTGTACCTTTACTTATTATTTATTTTAATATACATTTTTCATATAAATATTTAATGTATTTTTTCTATTTCTTATATTATATATTTACTTATTATTATTTTTCTTATGTATTTACTTGTAGATGTTTAATGTAATATTTATATTTCTTATATTGCATATTTATTTTTAATATTATAATATATTTTTTATGTAATATTTTTATTTCTAATATTATATATTTACTTACTATTTATTTTACAATACATTTATTCTATTATAAATTTTATTTATTTATTTATTTTAATATTAAGATAGATGTTTAATGTAATATTTTTATTTCTTATATTGTATATTACTTATTCTTATATTACGATAGATGTTTAATGTAATTTTTGATAAAAAGATATTTAATGTAATATTTTTATTTTTTATATTATATACTTACTTATTCTAATATTATGATAGATATTTAATTTAATATATATATTTCTTATATTGTATATTTACTTATTATTTATTTTACTATACAACTTTTGGATCAATGTGTAATTTATTTATTTTCATTTCTTATATTATATATTTACATATTTTTATTTTTGATTATATTGTATATTTACTTATTATATTTTTTAAAAAATTGTATATTACGACAGATTCTTAGTGTAATATTTATATTTCTTATATTGTATATTTACTTATTATTTGTATTATTTAGATTGTATATTTATTTATTATTTAATTTTATTTTTATTATATCAAATTATAATATTACGATAGATGTTTAATGTAATATTTCTATTTTTGATATATTGACTTATTATTTATTTCAATATATTATTTCTATTTATTATATTACATATTGATTTTAATTTATATTCTTATATTGTAAGTTTACTTATTATTATCGTTTACATTTAAAGATAAATGTTTATTGTAGTATTTACATTTTTAAATTGTATATTTACTTATTATTTCTTTTCTTAATATTGTAGTTATATATGTTTAATGTAATATTTCTATTTCTAAATATATTTACTTAAATGATAATATTACTATAGATGTTTAATGTAATATTTCTATTTTTTAATATATTTATTTATTTTTATTTACATTTTTTATTTTTTAATGCCACGTGGCAATTTTTCGAAGAAGGAGTTTATGCTGATGTGGACGCTTTCTGGAGCCCCAAAACCTCCCTTTTATTAGTATAGATTTAAGATTTTTGGTAGAGTATTAAATTATAAATATCTAAAATTTAAAATAATTTTATATACTTAGTTTTTGTGACTTAACAGTATCAAAATATATTTTGTATTATAATATTTTTTATAATCTTAAGGCTAAGGTTTACTACAAATTAACTGTTATTATTTCAATAATAATATTTTAAATATAATTTAATAAATATAATTTAAAAATATAAAAAAAATCATATTTTTACATATATATATATATATATTTATATATATGTTATGCATTGTATATATATCTAATAAATAAAAACAATACTCTTTTCTTTTTACGCCATATAGGTAAAGACCATAATTTTATAAGTTATGAATTGTTTTTATTTTTCATAACTATAAATCATTATTAAGCATGAATTCATTTTCAGTCCAACCAAATTTTAACATCAATCTTACAACCAATAATAATTTAGTAAAATTAATTTTCTAATTTAAATTACTAAAATATCAAAAAATTGGACTTCTACAGAAAAAGGAAAATTCTTTTACGATAATATTTTTTTCAAGTTTCATCAAACTCACCACTTAAAAAGTGAATCTCAAATAAAACCTATTTTATGGCAATGAAGCTCAAACCTTGAAAAAACTAATAGAAAAGATGATTGAAAATCATAATCAAAGACTAATACATAATAGATTATTTTAAAAATCAATTTGAAGAATAAAAAATAAAAATCTAACAAAATAATATAATTAAAATTTAGTATAAATACATAGTATAACTTGGGTTAAGTGAAAAATAGTCAAGATAATAATTTACTGAAAATACTAGTAATTTCCGAGAGAAAAATATATTTTAAATAAATCTCCATGAAGAATTCTCTGAAGAATTAAATAATTCTAACGGATTTCCAACAAAAATAAATAAAATAATGTTTATTTAATTTCGTCGAGAATTCAGTTGTAATTCTTGATATATTTGTGATGGATTTATTAAAAAAAAATTAGTGAGAAATATATCCAAAATTCTTGACAAATTTATTAAAATTAGGGTTCAATATTTTTAAAGGATTTTTTAAAATAGGTAACAACTGAGGCGTTAAGAATCAACATGTATTATAATAACACTTAAAATATCATATGGCATAACATATGCTCAATAATCAAATATTACAAATTTACAAACAGTAAAATTAAAATAATCAACTTGAAAGGTAACGTATATCATATACTTATACAAACAATTTGGGAAATATGTCCATAGTATTCTCAAATCTGTTAACAAGTGATTGTGCAAATGTGCAACGCTCATAAACCTCGTTAAATTATGTGTATAATGTATATAGATATTGTTAATATTTTTATTTGGATTTAGTAACTCTAAACTCCAAATTATTAGAAATCAGTTGGAAATTTTCGCCGGATTTTTGGACCCTTTGAGGTTTATGATTTTGATGACAAAAATAAAAATTTTGACGGGATATTGTTGGAAATCTGTCAGGAACCCCAAAATTTACTTGGAAAATTGAAGCACCAATATTTGGGTACCAGCTAAAGTGAGAAATTCTGATAAATTCCTAACGAATTCAGTCTATCAAAAGTTTTTAATATATAATTTGGTCAATTATTTTCTTCTTTTCCCTTCGATTCTCTCTCTCTAAAAATTCTTCAAAATCACTTAATCTCTCCTCAAGAACATATCAAAATCACCTCTCTCTTTTTTATCCTTCTGTCATGTAAGTTTTTTATTCATATAAAATTGTTAGATTAGTTTTATGTTAGGTTGTTGGTTTGAGGGATTTGAATGTTACTGTTAGGGATTTAGATGTTAGTTTTAGAGATTTAGATGATAGGATTTAGATGTTGGTTTAAAGATTTAAGATGTTAGTTTTAGGATTTGTTAGTTATAGATTTTCTTTTGTGTTTGTCAAATATTTAAAATGTTGTAAAACATATTTTTGGATTTTAAATAGTTAAATTAAGTTATATAGGTTTAACAAGTTAATAATGAAAAATGCAATACATAAGCCATGTTGACCCAAAAAAGCATATAACCAAAGAGATAATGACCAAAATAGATTTTAAAAAGTTTTTGTCTATAAAATAGCACTCAAGGATAAAATGACAAAATTAGATTTTATTAAATAATGTAAATATACATTATACTTTTGGTTTAACTAATCTAAACTTAGGATTTGGAGTTATGGGGTAGGGTTTTGGAAGTGAAGCTTAAAAATTAAAAAGATTAAAAATATTAAATTTTTCAAAATAAAAAAAAATATTTTGGTCATTTTTTCTTAAAGTCTATTTTTGTGACAAAAACTTTAAAAATGTTTATTTGAGAGATTTTCCCATAACCAAATCGCCAATACCTATAAATCTCGTGACCAACTGGGAATATACATGAATTCAATATAAATTATTTAACATTATTTATTTTAAATATTAACATTAGTTTTAAATAATGTTGAGGGATTTTCTTCATTAACTCTTTTTCCTGAAATACAATATGACGAAGAATAAAAACTAAAAGGAAATATAGAGAGCAACCCTAAAAAATGAAAAACGAAGATGAATTCAGAGATAGAATGAAAATTATAAAACATTTATCAAAATTGACCACAAGAGTTTCGAAGAATTGATGGTGTTAAACTGAATCGATTTAGTAGTGAAGTTGACAAAATTTATCGAAGAATTTATCCATCAGCTGCTATTCCTTAAAACTTGTATTCCTTCACCAGATGTAGAGTCGACGTCTCTCTTCTTATACCCCCAGACCTTCTCATTCCTAACAAAAAATGATAACTTTGCCATAAACAAAAATAATTTAAAATTTTAATGTTTTAAAAGAAATGAGAAAGAGATGGAGAGGAGAAAAGTAAACAAAAATATACTCTCAGAAAATTTACATCGACTCAATAAACCATGTGGTTTCCTTTCACATTCCTGCATAAGAACAAAACTAATCACCATGGCATAAGATAAAGGAAAGTTTTTTTTAAAAAAAAAAATAAGAGAGGAAGAAGAAACTATGAAGGATTTAATCACGCGATGGTGGTAGGCAACCTTTGGATTGCTAAGCAATATGAATTTTAAGGCATCTCATTATACTTCATCGTGTGGGCCACACATATATAGACTCATTACTTAAAATCAGAAACGGCACTGAAGAATCATAATCGTATAGAAACGTAGAAGCGAGATTTTTTAAAAATTTAGAAAGCATGTACATGTTGAAATTGTACATCAATATATATATATATATATAACGTAAAATTATTTTATAAAAATTATGCCTAAAAATATATCATTCAAATTAAAAATGCAGTTATTCATTTTTAATAATTTTATTCCATTTATTTGACTTTATATTTTAATTATAAAAATATAACAGTTGAATCTTATAAAAAGTCTTATCAAATTATTTATTTTTAATAGTTCACATATATATATATATCACAATATATTTGAATATATATATATATGTAAAATCTCTTATAAAAAATATTATGCACAAAGATAATTTATAGTATTAGTTTTGATATTTTGACATCTTGTATTTTCTCTATACTATTAAATTTGGATTTTATATAAAATAAAAACATATTTTTATTTTATTTTACTTATTCATGACACTGAATTTTTAAATTAGAATTATGATTCCTAAACGGATGCGTAAGTTTCTAATATGTTTTTTAAAATGTATTTTTGAAAACGTATTGGAAGCGAGATTCTGAGAGCTTCCATAACCTTCCAATGCCGATTCCGATTCCAAAACAGGAAACGGATGTATGACGAAGCTTCCCTGCTACTTAGCTCATTACTTACAGCTTAATATCCGAAAAAGGGTATATTTGTAGACTACACTTTCTTTTGAAAATTAGTCTTGATCATTCCGTAGATTTTTAATAATGAGATTAATTAGAAAAAAAAGCAGTAAAAGAGGACCACAACAAAAGAGATGCTCAATTTGTTGAAGTGAAACAGTTATAAATTAATGACCTAATTAAAATTAAAGAAACAAAAATAAATTAAATAGTGATAATTGGTTGGCTTTTAACTTATCTTTTGACTTTATTTAATTTTAAATAATTAATTTTAACCAATCATGATATAATTTTATTTGTAAAATTAAAACATACAACATTTTACATTATATTTTTCCAGTCACTTTATTGTTTTCATGTTTTATTTATTTTCCTAAATTAATATTAAAAGCTATAAAAGTTCTAATACGTTTCTAGAGCAAAAACATACGACTACAACAATAAAGCTACAAACTAAATTATATAGCAGATTTTCTACATCTACAATCCAACCGGTCATCACCAATAGAAATAGTGACTACTTCCATAATCCCTAGTTTCTTGAAGTGTAAGATATTTTTCTAACAAGTGGTTCAAGTAAGTTTCGTATCATGTTAATAAGTGATGTTAACCAAAATAATAACTGAATCATGTTAATAAGTATGTAAATTTTGTATCATGTTAATAAGTGATATTAACCAAAATAATAACTAAATCAATTTTATAACCAATACAAATGTATATAATCATATCAATTCTTTTTAAAATGATACAAAATAATAAAAAGTACATCAGTTTATTGTAATGATTGCTATGAGTGATTTAAAACTATATATATATATATATGTGTGTGTGTGTGTTATTTATAGATAAGTAATTTAAAATGGTATCGTTTATTTTTAAGATATAATTTAAGTGATTTAATACACACTTTTTTGTAGTGATTGATTATTGGTATTAGAGAAACCAAACTGGTGTTTTGGCCTCTACAAGTTCATAATTGCTTCAGTCAATAATGTAATTATTGGTGGACTTAAAAAACTTATATGGAATTTTATAGAATAGTGTTAAATAAAGAAAAAGATTAAGCAAATAGAAAGTGATGACAGAAGGCTAGAGAGCACAAAGGAGTAAGATGCAAAGAAACTGTTCCGGATTGTATCTCATCATCTGTGCTCTCTATCTTCTGTCAACCCTATCAATGCCTCTCAAACCATTAAAAAACGATTTTGGGTTTATGATTGAAAGTATGAGATATTAAAAGAACTTGAAAAAAAACTCTCATCATGGATATCAAGAACTTGACAAAAGTATAGGATTTTGGATTTTATAGCAGAGCTCTATATAAGACACCTATATGATATCGATATATGTATGTGTTTAGAGAATTACCCAAAGAGTTGTTGATGAGATGATGATGAGGAGGAGATTTCTTGAAACCACTATTTATAGACGCATATTGAGCAGCGATGTGGTTTCTGCGCTCCAGGTGCATTGATCTGTTTAATTCACCAGTTTGGAATAATGTTGTCACTTGTAAATAATTGGTTCCTTCGGTATATACGGCTTTTAATTTTAACTATCTTCCTTTTGATAAATATAATTTATTGTCGACAAAAATATTATTCCCAGCCAATTTTCAAGTTTATACTTTTTGGATTTATCTTCTTATTTTGTAAGAAAAATTTGCTTCTTTTGAAATTTATAAATATATATATATATATTTAAATTAATTTGAGCTTAGTTTGGTAAATCGTGTTATGTAGCGTAATAATACAGTAATAAGCGCAATTTGTGTATGTAAAGTAATCCTTTGTTTTGCCATTTTTAACGTTGTACTTTCATCCAAAAAATTCTCAAAAGGAAAGGAAAACAGTGTTATTTCTTTTTTTTTCTATTTAGAACGATTGTTTCCCTATCTAAGCATGTGAGAGAGTTTGTAAAAAAAACAAAAAACAAAAATGTAAAAGATTTCACATCTGCAATTCAATCAATTCAATAGAACATTAACTAATATATAAAAGTTTAGAGTTAACCACTTATAACCAATTAATTTTAAGTTAAAAGTCTATAACAAACACGAATCTAACATAGTATAAGAATCCAGATCTTAAAAACTCTAAACCCCTAATTAATATAACTCTATCTAACCGGGTATAAAAATCGTATCTAACTCTCCGAATGGATATAACTGACGTATTTAATTTGCTCGATCAAATATAAATATCCTAAATTTCAGAGATTTTTGATTGATAAAAGTTTTCATCTCATGGATGGGTATTAATTCAAATCGAGAATTCAATGAGATAGTATATAAAAGCTTATAACCAATCAACTTATCGCCAATTAATTTTTAAGTTGCAAACCCATAACAAACCCCGAATCTAACACTTAGCCCACAGCAACAAAAATTCTTCACCGAAGAAAATAAAATACCTAAAAACAAGAAAGAACCTAGGGAAATTGTATACCTACGCTACGAATGTGAACCAGTTGCACATTATATCAACAAATTTGTTAACGTTCCTTTTGGCGAACAATACATCATGAACGGAATCAATAGACTTTTAAATAGCTTTTGTGGTGGAGGCGACATTGTTGTAAATCCACTTGTTTAATTTGCGCGTACCAATTGTCGTCGACAATTGCATGGGGAACGAAGCGGCTGAGAACTAGCCAACAGTATTGGTTATCTGGAAAGAGGAGATGACAGAATATATATATATACATAATATACAAAATAATTTATAGTAAAACCTGAAACATTTGATGGTAGACCCCAAACACTTTTTAATATAAATAATAAATCACGTATTCTAGAAAATTACATCAAATATGTGTAGATGGTAATGATAATCATATTTATATTATAATAATGCATGTAGCTGGCTAGTGTGCTCTTACCACTCTTACCACAAATTGATGACCTACAAGTAGTTGTAAAATTCTTAGCATATTATATAAGCACCTAAAGTAATATTTTTAAAGGGAACCTGTCGAATTTTTCAAGTTAATTATTTATCTTTGCTACTCTTTCTCTAATCAGATAAAAATACAAGTAAACTCTAAAAATATAAGTAAAGTCAAAATATTACATATATGTATATAGAATGTAGAGTTCGATCTCATTTCCTCCTTTATTTTGTAAATTCTGTACACTACACATAGTGGTGGAATCTTGTACATTATTTCTACAAAAAAAAATTATATAGTCAAACTTTACGAGCTGTAGGTGGGTCTATCTCCAACTCATTGTCATATAGACATATTGGCAGGTTTGTTTTTCTCCAAAACAGTTACTTTAGGGTTGAAGGACTGTAGTTTTTCTTGAAACAAAATCAATAGACTTAACTGCGTTTCTGACCAAGCAGATTTAAATTCTGTCATTTTTGTGTGACTACTAGTCGTTACTATTATTAGAAAGCTAGCAAATGAAGTAAAAAAGGTGAGGTACGACTCCCTTGTTGTTTGCCATAAAAGACCTCTGAGCAATAAATGGGGTTATTATATTTTTTGATCATACCCATTTGTACACGTTATTTCTGACAAAAATACAAAATCCTCTAGTGTAATAACATTTCACATATTCAGTAGTAATAGATAAGAAATATAATGGCGATAAACCAAAAAAAGATAAGAAAAAGAATCTCTAGCAAATATAGTTGCTCTCTTCTCATTGACACCCCAACAAAGTAAGGTTCAATTCCTCTTTGACATCCTTTCATTTAACTACATCATGATGGTTTACTGGTTTTTATGTTGGTTCAGACCAGAGATCGATTTCCCTCAAGTGTGAAATTACTAATTCCACATATTGTCATGTGGATATGAGCTCATTGTTTACGGTCCATTTGAATATCCAAAGAAATAGTCATCCATGAAATGCACCTATTATTGAAAATTAGTCTGGATCCTTCTATAGATTTGAATACCTCAGGTTAATCAAAAGAAAAAGATGCCCATGCATGTGCATTTAAGAAAAAAAAAACTAAATTTAAAAAACAATAGTAGAAAGAGGAAAAAACTAGGTTGGTTTAACAAGTTAAGAAAAGAACCCCTTAGTTCTTATCTCTTCATGCCTCTTTGAGTAAAGGATCTTCGTTCTTGTCGCTTCCACATAGCTTCTTCCTTTTTTTTTTCTCTTTATTACTTTCTCAACCATATCTTCATGCCTCTTGGGAGCAAAAACTCCTAGCCCAAGTCTACGTTTCCATTGTAGAAATGAATTAATTTCACAAAAATATCTAAATCGGTCTTACTTTCTAGCAGAACCGCATAAACTATATGGAAGCTATAGATAAAGTTTATATCAAACGTCTAGTTGATGTTGTACGAAGATAACTTGAATAAGTAGGGTTGCAATTTACATATACTGAACTTGTTTTTGTCAAAAGCAAAATTAAATGGCGGTTATGAACATATAAAAATGTTTACGGTAGCTAAAAGATATAGCTATGGCCCATAGTCAGAAAAGAAACATGACCTAAAAATTAGAGTTATATAAGGGAGAAGAAGAATGTTAGGGTTAATACAATTTCTTTTTGTGGGGTGTAGTGAAATCATGGATGACGGATGCAAAGAGAATATAACCAATAGAAGGATGAAAAAGGCTGAAGAGGGAACAAAGAATCTGATTAGAAACCGTGGAATTCTTATCTCTTCATGCCTCTTTGAGTAAAGCATCTTCATACTTGTCGCTTCCCCATAGCTACTTCCTTTTTTTCTCTTTATTACTTTTTTCAACCATGTCCCCATTCTTTTTTTTCTTCTTATCATTCCACTATTCTCCACTCACTCCTTTATTTATTTATTTATTTATTATATATAACATATTCAAAGTTAAATCATATACACAATTATATCTTGTAGTCATTTGTCGTTCTACAATTATGTTATGTATAAGCTAATATGACATTTCGATACTGATTTTCTTTTGAAACACACGAATATTTATTGTTGCTCGTATTTTGAAAGTAAGTTTATTGCATTTTTTTTTATTAACTTGAGATACCCTCGATCTATAGAAAGATTTTAGGGTAATCTTTAATGTGAGGTGCAGTCTACGGATATATTTTCTTTCTGAGTGTACAAATAGATCCATAAGCATAGATTTATATTTGTGTAGATATCTAAAAATAATGTAACTTAATTTCCCACAGTAAATATATCAAACCTGAAACATATTAGAGTTCTATTTTTTTATTACTACTCGACTACATTGTCCCCAAATTTGCATTATTTAGGTTGAGTGGTTATTTGCTTGGTTTAATTATAACTAAGTAAAGCCACTTAACTTTATTTCTAGCATCAATTTTATAACATTACTTTTAGTTACCGTATTAAAGAATGTGTATGCAAATATTTACGATAGACTTTTGGTGAAGCCAAAAAGCGCACATGCAATCTTATCATCTATATAACAATCTAGACAGTTCTGGCTGAGTTGAAGAATATATATAAAAAATATATATTAGATGCAATGCATTCTCCATGATTAGACAAGGCTGTGAGAGTACGCCAAATTTGTACCCAAATTCATCCTTTTGTTCCAAATATAATAAATAATATGGTTGGATTTAACAGAGCCAAGCCGTTTTGTTGTTTTTAACAATTATAACGCGACTCATGGTCCATATGGGCATAAACATCAATAAAAATTTGCTTTGAACGAATCAACTCGAAAAAAAAAGAGTAAAAATATACCAAACTACAATAAAATTTGCTTTGAACGAATCAACTCGAAAAAAAAGAGTAAAAATATACCAAACTAAAATATCCGTTTAGAGTTTGCATATTATTATTTAAATGAATAACTATACAATATTTTGACTATATCTATATTAAATTCAAAAGCTGATTTTTTTTTTCTTTTATAAATACATACTTATTTAGAAAAAAATAAAATTTCCTAAACCTAAAATGTATATTACACTTCCTAGATGTCAACTTTTATAGTGCCTACGATTTAGAATGCGACACAAATTCTACTCTCAATTACCTTTTAGTCACATTTACTCTTTAATTCAAAGAAAATTGGTAACATTAGATTGGAAAAATCTAATATTTTCCATACATTCAACTAGAGATGGTCGGTGTTGTTGATATGAGTGAGACGGAACGGATATCCGAAGTATTTAAGGATATGATGATCCGAATTTGGATATCTCAGATCCGTAAAATTACTATCCAGATCCGAATTCGGATTTTTCGGATATCCAAAGTTAGGATATCCAGATTAAAATCCGAATACTCGCAGATATCTAAATTTATTTTTATAAAAACAAAAATAATTAAAAATTTGAAAATTAAATTTAAATTAACTAATTTAATATTATTTATTTTATTTAAATTTATTTTTGTAAAAAAATCATTGAAATTTAATAAAAATTAAAATTTACTTACTTTTTATAAAAATTATATAAATATAATGATCTTTTAAATATTTTTAAAATGTATAGTGGGCCTCCCAAATATGGATCTGGATATTCGGACTTAAAATTTCACTATTCATATCTGGGATTTTCCGGATCCATAAAATCATTATCCAAATATGGAATTGGATCCCTAAATATTCGTTTTACGGAGCGGATCAGAGCGAATTCAGAATCGGATAACGGATGACGGATATTAAACCCCAAACCTAGCTATTGAGACTTCTCAGTGTGGAATGTGACACAAATTCTACTTTCCATTATCTTTGTGTCACATGCTCTATTTAATTCATAGAAAATTGGTAATATTTCCAAATTACGGTTAAACATAACGAGATTATAAAGACATAAATGGGCCACTTAAAGATGGTTTAAAGCCCAATACATACGTACGTAATACTGTCGCCGCAAATGGATATTATACGTATAGTTTAATTTCTCTACATCTTATCTGGTTTTACTCACTCGGATATTCACAATCACAAAACCATGAGATCAGATAACCTCTGGACCAGAAAACCAGAAGCCAAAACCGGCAAATCTGAGTTTCCGGTTATCAGATTCATCCGTGGATACATCGAGAACATCAAGGACAAAGCCGGAGGTCCTGGAATCGGCGGCGGAATAGGCTGCGGCGCTGGACTCGGGTTCGGACTCACCGGAGGGCTCGGGTTAGTCTCTTCTGAAGGGATTAACCATTCCAATGTGGTGTTTGGCATCGGTATGGGTTGCGGTATAGGGGTTGGGTTTGGGTACGGGTTTGGAGTTGGCGGCGGGTTCAATTTCGATGACATTGGAGATAAATTGACCTATGGAAATAGCTCCGGTTAAGATTCCGGGTCGGGTACAGATTTGTAATGTATTATCATTAAATACATTTTTGTTAACTGTTTGTTTTCTATCGGAACACTCTGCCTTTTTGTCTTAATGAGTTGATTGCTTGAATTTTCTTGCATAGCTCAACGTAAAATTACAATTAAAACATGAAAATAATGACGTTAATGACATATTAACATTTCATCATCGCAACCACAAGGTGGTAATATAGAAGCCGGCCAGGCCAAGTGAAAATATTAGTTTTGGATCTGTAAATTTTTTGAATAAATTAACATATACATAGGTTTCTAAAAAAAACTTTTTAAGTTTCCAAATTTATATTAAAAAAAAAATTGAAATCATTATAAAATTGTCTTAGGTCCTCTAAATCTCAGGACCAACCATGATAAAGGCAGGCCAATTCTAGAAAACTAAACAATTCGGATAGAAGGTCCATCCGCACACTACATTTCCATTTAAAGATTAGTTTGAGTCTCGTATTAATAATAAAAACATTTCATCATTGATGACGTTAGTACCATATAAAATTTCCAACTAAACTGAGGTAGTCAATACTTCTTTGTTGCACGTCAGGCTTGGTACTTACAGTAACAAGACGAATAAACCCAAGTTATAGCAGAGGAGTACTGTAGTTTGCTTTTACTTCACATAATGCTAAACCGGTAAGAAAGCTTTACAATACTAACAATGCTGAGAATAATAGGGAGGTGTCTGTTAGAATGGTCCAAAATGGTTCGGTTTATTAAGATATGACAGTATAGGTCTCACTTTGGTTAAACTGATATATTCAGTTACAACCTTAAACAATAAAAGGAACAAAGGTTTGTGAGGCTCTAATTTAAGCAACTTTGGCTAGTCTTCAGGGCTTGGTCTCTCTTCTCTTGTGCTTCCATTGTATCACAAAGACTGGAGCCTTTAGTCTCAGGAAGAAGCAAAGCGAATAACCCAAGACCCGCCATTGCTAGCCCAAAAACCGCGAAAGAGAGTGATGGAACATCTCTTCCAATCGAAGCAATGATTGGAGAACAAGCTCCTGCGACAACAAGCGCTTGTCTAAGCATCAATGTTGCGCTGTTCCTCACGCATGTTGGGAACAGCTCAACCATATAAACCGCCATCAAGTTAAACTGAATCCTCCCGCAGAAGAAAGAAGCGAGTTCGAGAGCGAAAGCAACGTTTGTCATCCCGAAAATGCTCAGGACGAAACATAGGACTCCTGATGCTCCTCCGAGTAAGCAATTCACAACCACAGAGCTTCTTCTGCTGAACTTCTCTAGCAAGATTGGTGTTATAACAAAAGTTGGTAACTCCACCATAGCGTTTAGGGCTTCACTCAAGTAGATATTCACTTTCATATCTCTCACGGCTAATGGAACTCCGTAATACGACAACCCTGACCCTAACATTATGATCATAACAACTAATGTTCTTCGAAAAGCCCATCTTCGGATGAACAGGTCCTTGAGAGAGTACCTTTGGGCCTCTTCTAGGGTCTCTTTTGAAGGTAACCAAATAGATACTGATTCAAAGTAACCTTTCTTTGCAGGTGAAATCTTCTTAAGAACTTCAATAGGTTCTTCGTTCCTCCCTTGCAAATGAAGCCATCGAGGAGACTCAATGGCGAACAGATAGAGGAAAACACAGTAGACAGCTGCAGGAACAGACGTGCAGAGATAGACAACTCTCCAGGAAGCGTGTCGGAAAAGATATGAGATTCCAGACAACGACATGAAACCTAACACAAACATCACAAACGGAATCATAGTAGCTCTAGGCCTCCACTTGGTGGAAACTCTCTAGCTTATCAGAACAAACACATACGTCCCGACCGGGCACGCATGAATCTAATAACAAATTTCAAGAAGGCATAGATCCATATGTTGGAGGAGAAGTAAATAGAGATTCCAGTGATTGACATTGCTAACGTTGTGAAGAAAAGTAGTTGCTTCCGTCCCAAGTAACCGTCCGCGATCATAGCCATGAAAAAACCTCCAAAGATAGCACCCACATAAAAAGTTGACGTGGGGAGACCTCTGAGGAAGGAACTCGAGCACTGGAGATCGAACTCTGAGATGACGGATTTACCCTTGAATCCGCCGTTCCAATCCCAAGCTGACCGGGGAATCCCGCAGATGTCGGAGGAGGCAGGGTTGCAGATAGTGTGGTCGAGACAATCCCATGTGGGGTATGCATCTGTGAAGACGGTGATGAATATCTGCTGTGAGTCGAAGGTTGAGGCAAGCCCAACGAGGATTATCTGCAGTATCTGTGACAATCCGAAATCAGACAAGCTGTGTTCGATGATCTTGTCGAAACTGAAATGAGTGGAAGTATCTTTGTCTTCAGTTTGGGACAAAAATGGTGCTGAAGTATTAGCCATTTCTATTTTTTTTTTTTTTTTTGAGGAAACAGTAATTGGCAGGTATATCAGTATATGAGGAGATAGTTGGAAGCTAGGGAGATGGGGACACAATGAGTAGATGGTTGAGTGCTATAGAATTCTTTTTAGAAAATTTTTGTTTTAAAATAAGTGTCGTTTTATGATTTCAAGACAAAATTTGATTAACTTTATATGTTATTATACTTTCTATTAGTTAAAATATGGTTAAATCTATAGATAATTGTGTTTTTATATTAAAATATGTAAAATTAAAAGTTTTTTTTAATCTATGTGTACAAAATTAAAATGACACATAAAATGAAATAGATGAGTATTTGTTAAGCTAGTTTACAAATACAAAACTTGATAATTTTTTAAAAAAGTTTTTTTTTGAGATGAATAAATTTAATATTCATTAAAAAAAGCATATCAGTATATGTATATTATTTGAATCGGAATGTGAAGTCTTGACTTTTTGTTCACGAAGCTGTTCAAATCAGCTGGCATTGCATATGGTTACTTTTTAGTTATTTTCTGAGGTGGAACGTAATGCATTGAACATGTGCATAATAATAAAAAATCTCTCCGTATATAAATTTATATATATATATATATATGATATTATACTTTTTTTTATCGTGTATACAAAAGATTGATGTTTTCAAATATAACTAATACTTTTGTCTTTAAAATTTTAATATAAATTAAAACAGTGAAATTATGAATGGTAGAAATTTATTGATAAAACCAAAATTATAATTAATTTTAATTTGTATATATTATTTGTAATAAGTGTAAAATACTTTATACATCATATCTTTGTATATTGAAGGAGTATATAATTTGGAGTTTCATAAGATTCAATTTTGATCTAATATTTATATTTGTTAAAAGCACACAAAACTACATATATTAAATTCATATATTTATATAATATAATTAATCGCCGAATTTTGATTAAATATAGCAATCAAACAAATTAAAAAAAAATGTCTTATAATGACATATTGCCGAATTTTAGATTAAGTTTTGAACTTTTTATCTAGAAAAATAAATACAGTTATTAGAAAACAAACCTTTACAAACCAATCTTACGTAGTAACCCAAAATGAATGAAATTTAACAACTCTTTCTTGTTTCTGACCCTCTCAGGTTCGAGGTTTCTTTCGCATGACTACCAGTTACGTCACGTTATTTTAACTATGCGAGAACACATGCATTTTGCATTATGCAAATCAATATGAACCCATACCCGATAAATACCAAAACGAGATTTCAAATGCTCCTTAGCAAAAAATAAAACACAACAAATTCCCAAGTGATTCATCATATACAAATAATTAGCTAGACATGAAGATCATTGTCTTGACACTCATGGTTTTCGTTATACTTCTGACATCGTTTCCGACTCCAAACAAGGCGGCAGACACAAATGTGGGAGCAGCATGTGACCCAAAGCAGCTTCAGCCTTGCCTGGCTGCGATTACTGGAGGAGGACAACCCTCGGGTGACTGTTGTGCAAAGCTGAAGGAGCAACAGCCATGCTTGTGTGGGTTTGCTAAGAACCCGGCTTTTGCTCAGTACATTAACTCTCCTAACTCTCGCAAAGTCCTAACCGCTTGTGGTATTCCTTTCCCAAGTTGTTAAAACTCTTAAGAGATTTTACAAATAAATAAATAACGAGTAAGGAAGATGAATAACATTATATCAAGCTGTTTTATGAAATAAAATAACCGTTTGTGTCATTGTAATGGTTTATATGGTTAAATAAATTTTACTTTCTTATATTGTTTTGTGGCCTTCTACGGTAAAGTGAGTCTAAATGCCAAAACTCTCCAAAGGATCAAATTTGGTTTAAAATGTTCTAATAAGTAGAAAAGTGTAATTTGGAAAAAAGTGGTACAAATGGTAAAATCAATAGCATGTTTTAGTTACAAAAATTTCGTGACACACTAGTCACAAAATAAAATATGGTTAAAATCGTGGCTAATCCTCAAAATTATATTTTTACCAATATTTAGGCACACTTTTCATGACTATATTTAAAATAACCATGAAATGCTACAACTTTTTCGTGGCTATTTAAAACCTAAACATGTTTTAAACCTTAAATCTGAACACACACCTTTAACTCCAAAATTTTCATATTTGAACTTCAAATACTAAAATTAAATTTATATTTTAATATTTTCAGTTTAATCTTAATTCTTAAATTTAATATCATACGCTATATATAATCCACACCTTCGATTTTTGCGAAAAAGTGTGATTCTATGGTTAACAAGAAAATACATTTTATAGTTTTAATGGAAAAAAAATCAATTTTGTAGTTTGGGCGGAAAATAGATTTTGCGGTTTTTGCTAGAAAACATGATTTTGTGGTTTTGGCTGGAAAACTTGATTTTTCAGTTTTAGCACGAAAATTCAATTTTGCGATTTTGACAAAAAAGCTTGATTTTATGGTTTTGGAAAGAATATGTAATTTTACGGTTTTGACAAGAAAAGATGATTTTGCAGTTTTGACAAAAATATCTAATTTTTAATCTAAAAATATTATATAATAATTAAAATAACTAATGTAATTTATTTTAATATTTGTATCGAAGGGTATTTAAATCTTTTGGGTTTTGAAATGTAAATATTGCTTTCAAACTCTACATTTGCATCTCAAATATTTAGATATTCTATATATTATAAATTTTGTATTCAGATACAACATCTATATGTTGATGCAATAGTATCGAAGCGAACAACATTTTACCTAGATAAAAAAAACAGGGTCTAAGACTGTGTGAAGCCGGAACCAAAGCATCTGCCTCAATATGCTTGCTGTAGCCTCAGAATCACCACCTCGCCTTTGGTAATTATCATAATATCTATCCCCTTTTGGGTCAGTCTAACTCATTAAACCCCATATCTAAAAACCATATCACCCAAAAAGAAGAAGCATTAACCTTTGAGATGATTTTCCATGTTAAGAAGAAGTTGGAAACTTATCTTATGTCTCCCACTAGTGATTAATCATCCAATGACATGTATGTGGCAGCAGGCGTGTAGCTAAAACCTTGACCTTATCGAGTATCAAGCTTGTAAGCCTTTGTTACTTTGTACATCTCTACTTGGTTATAGATTAGCTTTCCAAATTTGAACGGTTTTTTTATGCGCAAGCTTGTATAGAAAACATACTCCATCATTTTTAATTCTTGTGTTTCTCATCAATGGCATCCAGTTCAAAATTCACACAACAAAGACAGTTTCCATAATCGGAGATAATAGTTTTGGTCTGAAGAATTCACACTCAAAGATCTTGTTCCTTGTCAAATCCCGGACAACTACATTGATTGAACATTTTGCAGCTGTTTCCGACTTTTCGTTCATCCTGCGCTCCTTGATATAGAACACTTTGTTGATCATGTATGCAGGCCACTCATATTATTTCTCACACACATACATGAGGTTCTGATGGTCCATCACCTCACCAGGATACCAATCTTCGTAGAATTTCATAACAACTTCTCTCTCGAAAGATTCTTACATTTGAACAGCTTCCCCTTATCATAATCAACTTCTCTTAAGTATCTTAAAATCGTCATTGTCTCAAATTTCTTCCTAGTGAACCATACCAAGTAAACCTAGAGAAGTCATCTACCAAAAACTGTTGTACTCAGGTTGCTTTGTGAAAGGTCATTACAAGCGCTACTGCTTGAACATGTTGTTCCCATATATAGTAGTTGTTCCACCAGAGTACATGTTGTTCCTACATATAGCAGTTGCTCCCAACATGCATTTCACTCATAGGAATTCTATCTTTCAAATCAAAGGCTCGGTATTTTACCTTGTTGAATGATACCATTAGTCCTTCATCACATAGCTGACTAACACTTTTGAAATTTTCACATAGTCCCTAAACATAATAGACATTTCCGAGCTTAGGAAGATCTGAATCCACTAAGTTTTCCCTTACCTTTGATTCTTACATGAGTTCATCCACCAAAAGCGACTAAGCTCTCTTTAACCGGTGCATATTTCTCAAGATTCCCTTGCCCCTACTCCATTGTCAAGGGACCATGGCTTTTTCTTTAAAGGTATGACTGATTTGTATGCCACCATAGTTGTGAGAATATTGCTATTAGTTGTGCTATACAACTCTGTTTTTTTCATCCACGCTTGTGTGAATATTGCAATCTTTCTGGAAGACTTCTCAGAAGTTTTTTTTATCAATTTTTTGTCCTTGTCCGTTTTTACCATGGTTTGTGCTTCATTTACTATAGCCAATGAGTTTCCCACTAATGTCTTCGATTGATTTGTCTCTTCCATTATGATATTCTCAAACCGCTATGCAAACGTATCAATTATTTAAATATTCACATTTGATGACTCTTCATACACCTATTTGAGCTTTTTTTTTTTATTTTAGCTTATCTCAAGCATCTTTAACAAGTCACCAACGGCAGTTTTCACCGTACAAAGTGAAAAGCAAAGAATGGAGATGCTCCTCTGACCTCTGTAACCGATTTGATCCCCTCTTATCCATTGGAGAGTGACTCATCAGTGACATCTCGATGACGTTCCAGATTGTTCTTATTAGTCTATGTAATCTTTGTATAGGTCATCATTGTAATACAAGTTTCAAATATATCAAAAACACTTTTTTCTTCTCTCTTTCTGAATAACAAGCTCAGTAGTATCTTGATCTTGTTTATGGTAACTGGACTTCATGGGATGATCCATAATACTGATACAACCGACATAACTATTACATGACGTACACAAAAATTATTCGATCATTTTGTGTCATCCTACAAACAAACACATATAAATAAGCCACTTCTTGGTTTAGGTTATTTGTTGTCCATCCCGAAATATCATCGATCACTTTAAATTAAAAGTAAATAAAGTTGTAACATATCTTACTTTTATTTTCAAATAAAATTATTCTATTGAAATGCATAAACTAATATAAAGCTAAGATACTTTAGCTCACACAATTAGAGAGTTGAGCTGAAAGAAAGAGTGGTTTAGCTTAGATATCAGCTTACTTTGACGTATCACAAAATTTTGTAGAAACATTAGTGGTTTTAAAAAACAACATCTAAGATTAAAATTATTATTAATATATAGTTGAAAAATGGATTTTAAAACACGATATAAAATTTCAAATGAAAGACTAGTTTTCATATTTTCATTAACTGATGAGAAATCGCTTAAAATAGTATCAATTTTGGGGGTCTAATAAAACACGCGTGTGTTAAGAGTGGATAAACTTTCCTAAAGCCACACTTCTTTTTTGACAAATTTTATGTGATTTGTCCAACTGTAGGAACCAATGATCAAAAAATCACTAGATAGTAACTAGACGATTTATTAAAGATTAGCGATTAGGCAGATTATTCGAAGTTTAGGTGAGGCTTACACGTTAACTAATTATTAATTTATTATTATATATATATATATATATATATAAAATTTATAAGACATATTTTAGTTTTTGAGTAAAAATATAAAATTATTGTGATAAATTATTATAATTATATATGTAAAATAAAAGAAATTATAAAAATTTGTGGATTTACACTGACATTATTTCTTTAATTAACATATTTATAGATTAATTTTAACTAATTTTAACGAATTTGAAATAATTTAAATCGATTTAAACTGTATAAATTGATATAAATTAAATTTTAGAAAAAATATTTCGGATAAAAACGAGTTGATGCGCCTAAACTGATTTTTAAAACTTTAGTCGGAACGCTAGATCGTATTTTATATTCTGCATTCAGAACGCAAAAATATATTATATTTCGTTTTGTTAAAAGGATTTATATTTGATTTATCCACCAACATCGTATTTTATATTCTGCACTCAGAACGCAAGATTTATATTATATAGTCGGCGGCTTGGCATAAAGCAAGTGGTTATATTTTTACATATATTCACCATGTGGAAAGTTATATATTATAACACTAAATTTACTCAACGCAAGAAGCAAGATGTTATTAAATTCATTGATTCTTTCACTAGGCCTGGCATTCGGATACCCGATCAGATTCGGATAGTTTAGATATCGAATATTTCAGATATGACAAAATAGGATTTGATTGGGTATTTTTAAATTTTGGATCGGGTTCCTTTCAGTACTTTATATCCGAAGTAACAGGAAAAAAACCAGTTTTGGTTCGGATTATCTTAATTCTACCCGAACATAACTGAAATACTTATTTCTAATCTGATTTACCCGAATCATTTAGAGTATGAAATAAATAAGAGAACTCTAAAACCAAATAAAATAAATCTTAAACAGACTTCAAATAAACAACAAATTCAATATTCCAAACAAACAAAAATAATCTATCATCCTAAGAAGCTACGGAACTTAAACAAGAGTTGTAAGCTTGAAATAAACCCATAAGAAAATGTATAAGAAAAGATTAACAATATTTGGTCTCTAATGTCATCCACTCTTCCATATTACTAAACGCCTTTCAGTTACTTTATGTAATAGTAGCACAATTACAAAAACTTCAGACATTAACAAGAAGAATACATGTGAACCTATGTTTCATGCCTTAATGACATAAGAGTGAGGTACTTTAGTATAGTTGTTTGGATCTCGGATAATATCCGATCCGACCCAGTACCTGAAATAGAAATGAAAGCATATCCAATCGGATATTTCACCGTATTCGGATCTGACCCAAAACCCGATTTTTCGGATCGGTATCGGTTCGGATCTTCGGATCCGGAAAATATGCATATTTTTCACCGATGCAAAAATAATTCACAAATTTTGATTCTCCACCTTCATTTTAACAAATAATACTATCTTTAACAACTAATAGTACTCTCTTTTTCCTTTTTTTTCTTTTCTGTAAACAACTAATAAAGAGTAAATGTCAGTTCTTTGAGTTACGTTTTGATATACAAATGAACGTTAGGTTAGACATTATAAAATTAACCGCAAATTTAAAACTAGAGCAACTAACTATCAAATTTAATAAATTAGCCGAAGGAATACAACAGCTGTCTCTTATAGCCCATCCTGGAGGGGGAGACCCAATTTTATACCAGCATTGGATAATGAAAAGGTTTGTCGCATATATTTTATGAGTAAAATACTTTTAACTTAGTAATCAAATGATCAATGTTCAACAAAGTTGGCAGGACATAATTGGGGTTGGGGGTGTCTAGCAAATTAATCAAAGATTAAACGTGGTTTTTTATATATGCGGATAAGTGAGTATATTATTAACAAACCAAATCTTTTTAAGGATTTTTAGTAATTAAACCTTTCAAGTAAATCATAAAATAAACCTTGAATTTAATTACGGTAACGTATATTACCCTCGGTTTAAAATACCGTGACGGAATGTGACATATATTAACGGTTTATGAGATGAGTGTTTATAATGTTGAAAACTTAGTTGAGGGGATTTATATGATTCAAAAATAGTAGGGGATTTTTATCACTAAAAAGCATAAAATATTTTAAAATATTTATTATTACTTATTCATTGTTTTAAATTGATCTATAAGCCTTTAAAACTAATTTATAAATTTATACAAGAATTTATTATAAAACTAATTTATAAATCCAAAATTAATAATTTATTAACACTACTTAAAACTTAATATAGCTTAAAATTATTAAATAATTTAATATTTGACAGTGGTGATATGAGAGAATTTGTGTCTTATATCGCCATTATAAAATACAAATAATTTAAAACATTTAAGTTATATTTGGTGTTAAGTACTGTCGATAATAATTAATTTTTGAAGTTAATCTTTCCATTAGGATGATAATTATTTACAAAGTCTTATTAATCATTGTAAAGGTATTAAATATTTATGAAGCTTTATAAATCAGTTATAGAATTAATAAAATGATGAATGATGATTTATAAATTAATTTTAAATGCTTATAAATCAATTTTAAACAACTCATAAATGATAATAAAGATTCTCAAACATATAATTTTTAATGATAAAAGCTCTCAACTATTTTGAATCAGAATAAACCCCATCAAATAAGTTTTTAACATTGTAAACCCTCAACATATAAACCGTTAACATATCTCACCCTCCGTCACGATATTTTAGACAGAGACTTATTAATGTTAACAGAATTATAGTTGAGGGTTTATTTTAATAAATAAGTGTTTCAAATTTTACTGTTTATTATAAACACGTTATAGAATTTGATTGTTTTATGAAAATTAAGTTATTTTTTTTCATGGGTAATGAGGACGTTGTCTGCAAAACTTTAGACCGGCGTTGCGTAGGTCGATACTGATTTTGATGCCTTTCTCGATAAAAAGATTGAAAACGTAATAAAATATCATTTTTTTAAGTTTAAACTATACTGTAATATTCTACTAGACTTTAATCCGCGCGTTCGCACGAATATTTATAATTAATTTTTAATGACAAATTGATAAAATATTATTACTATTTGGTGTTTTGTATTAAGTAACTTAATATATCTTTTTAATATTATTAATATATAATTTTATTCATATTTTTATGAAACAATATATATTAATATATAATTTATTTGTATTTTAATATATTTAAAAAAAAATAAACATAATCATATAAGAATCAAAATAGAATAATTTATCTATTTAATCTATTTCGTTAATGTTTTTTTGTGTTCTAATAAAAATGGATTAAATTTTGTTTAAAATTCTCATTGATCAAAATTTATTTTAAAGATTTTGTAATTAAATAAGCTTCATTACTTTTATTTAATTTACAAACATAAACCATCAACTCTAAACTAAAAAAAATCATATAATCACATAATATAACTTTTTATCTTATATAATTTATTTTTATTTTTATTAAACTTAAATTTATATTTCTAACTTTATAAATTAAATTACTATATAATAAAAATATATGTTCTTTATTTAAATTTAAATAATACTAAATTCTAATATTTAATAATAATAATTGCAAAGTTAATGAATTATTTAAAATTTATAATCAAAAGATTTTATAAGATTGTATTAAAGTAAAGTAGGAAATATTCAAAATAAATATTGTTATAGTAAAATATTCTTATGTATGATAATATATTTTATTCAAATGATCTTATATATAAATATTATTTTTAATATAATAAAAATTAATAATGAAATATTCCAATAAACTTTTCATCAGTAGATAAAAATATGACTTTATTTTAATAGATTAGATGTCTATAGTTAAAGTTAACTAATATACTGTAATATTTTAAACTATACTGTAATATTTAACTTGTAATATTCTAAACTTAAAAAGTTCAACAAGTTTAAACTATACTGTAATATTCTATGTCTATAGTTAAAGTTAACTAATATATTGTAATATGGTTTTATTTTATTTTAAGTTTAAACTATACTGTAATATTTAACTTGTTAGTATATTTAACTAATATAATATATTATTAACAAATTTGTAAATATTGTAAAAATTTCAACAAGTATTATTCCAGCTAAAAATGTCTATCAAATACGATACTAACTAAAACCCCTTTCCTTTTTTTTTTTGAAACCACAACTACAAACCCTTTCCAATTTTATTTATTTCTAAGAAAATATGAAAATAAAACTTAAAAAGTCTTCGTAAATCAGATATCTTAGTCAATGGTTTTGATAGCTTATCCTCTAACCCGATCATGGGCCTAAGAGACTGACTGTATGGACGCCGTGTCTGAACATATTTTACTCCCCCTCATGACACGACCATCCGACCCTCATCATTGGATGGTAAGGAATCACTTGCTTTAATAAAAAGGAACGATTGGAACAACAAATACTGAGATACTTTTTGACAAGTTGGCATTGCAAGTTCAACCATTTCAATTTTTCTATTTTGACATTGAGAAAAACGTGACGGAGCTTAGGTCATGGACAATTTAATAAGCATCAACATATATTGTAAACAGTGAAAGGTGAAGAGAGTCAATAATGTTGAGAAAAAAAAAGAGGACCTATTGGTCCCTCCTTCTTTGGCTATAAATTCACCATATGTTTCTCTCCCTCTTTCAACTCAAAACTCAGACACCAATTCTCTACTTGTTTAGCTCACATAAAAGATGGAGAACTCTAGCCTCAAAGATCTCTCACGAATCCTCCCTCGCGTCCTTGTAGTCTCTAGACGCACCCTTCGCAAGAACAAATTTGTTGATTTCGTTGGTAATAATTCCTTGAAACGTTCTATGTTTTGTAATAAAAACATTTACGCAACATTTTTGGTGGGTTTATGTTGGAATTTGTATTTGTTTTTGGTAGGTGAGTACCATCTTGATCTTATAGTGGAGTATGGTGCTGTGCCGGTCATTGTACCACGAGTAGCTGGCGTTGACAAGTTACTTGAAAGCTTCAAGCCCATCCATGGAGTACTCCTGTGTGAGGGAGAAGACATCGACCCTTCTTTTTACGAGTCAGAGATATCGTCTCTTTCACCTGAAGAACTTGACGAGATCCGGAAAACACACGCAAGTGATTCAGCTATAGACAAGGAAAAAGACTCAATTGAGTTTGCTCTTGCAAAGCTGTGCCTTGAACAAAGCATTCCTTATTTGGGAATTTGTAGAGGATCACAAGTAAGTTATCCTCCAGTTAAATGTTAGTTCTTCGTTGAGAAGAGAACAAAATATAATAATCTACCGTAGCCATGTGGCTGTCGTAGAAAATTTATATTATTATTGTGAATAGTATATTAAGAAATACGAAATTTCAGAAAATGGAAAGAACTACTTAGAAATATAAACTAAACTATCTAGACAAGAATTAATATATTCAAAAACATATCTGTTGTGGAGCCTTAAATTATTTAATAAAAATTATAATAAAAATTTAAAAACGATTTGGAGAGCCCTTATATATTAGCTTGAATTATTCTGAGAACAAAAATCATGTTTTATTTGGCTGTGTCCATGACCGTCTATGCTAAGAAGCTTAAGTTATTGGACCAAATTCATGTTCCAGGTTAACGGATCTGATAATGAATCTTGCAGGTTTTGAATGTTGCTTGCGGTGGGAGTCTATATCAGGACTTGGAGAAAGAGGTCACAACTAAGCTCCCAGAGGAACGTAGAAGAAAGCACATTGATTATGATGACTATGATGGTTATAGGCATGAGGTGAAGATAGTAGAGAACAGTCCTTTGCATAAGTGGTTCAAAGATTCCTTGGATGAAGAAAACATGGAGATCTTGGTCAACAGTTATCATCACCAGGGTGTTAAGAAATTGGCTCAGAGATTCGTGCCAATGGCCTTTGCTCCGGATGGATTGATTGAAGGGTTTTATGATCCTGACATGTATAATCCCAAAGAGGGCAAGTTTCTCATGGGTCTACAGTTCCATCCAGAGAGGATGAGAAAGAATGGTCTCGAAGAATTCGATTTCCCTGGTTGTCCTGGTGCTTATCAGGTTTGTGGATTTTGAACTTCAACATTTTCTTGATTGTGTTCATATTCTTAGATATGTGGTTGTTTATTGACAGGAATTTGCGAAGGCAGTTATTGCATATCAAAAGAAAGTGAATAGCTCATTGTCTGTTCCTAAAAAATTGGAACTCAATCAAGAAATGGAGAACAAGAGAAAGATACTTGTCAGGAGCTTCTCGCTTGCTAGGTCTATGTACACGAGATCTTATTCGATGAAGAACCAATCCACAGAATTAGAACTTGACGTTGGAGCTGAGTTTCTTGAGGTACATAATAGCCAAACCATTTTTATAGTTCAACATGATCTTGATCCTTATTAACAAGGGACGAAAAGGTTAAGAGTCACATTTTGGCCTTTCGCAGCTTCAAGTGTTGCTAATTTTCCGGTTAAGTTAAAATTATTACTCTAATCATTTATAAAGTTTATTTTAAGATAAATATATTCTGACCGAAATTATCTTTTAACAAAATCTAAATTAATACAAAGAAATCAAAATGCTTTAAATTTTTTTAATGTGTATATAACAATATATATAATTGTATTAATTTGAATTTACGATAAATATAAAATTATATATCAAATATTTTTATTTAAAAAAAAATTCAACACGTATTATAAATTCCAATTCATGAAATCATTGTATTTTAGTTAAACAATTATGTCATATATATTGATAAAATTTTTGTTTGATGTGGATGTAGTCAAATACAGCGTTAAGTATGGATCAAGAGATGAAGTTGAGAGAGATGGGAGCGACTATGAGGAACGGAGGATCATTTACGCAAAAGCTGAAACTTGATGAGGAGAAGCAGAGGAAGGCAATGAACATAATGAAGAATATGAACGTGGAGCGTCTCTCTGAGCTCATTGCTTTCTATACCTTCATGGGGAAGATCTCTAGTGAAGTATTGGAGAGAAAGCTTAATGGCTCACTCGATGACCACATTCTCACTTCTCAATGACGTCAGAAAAAAAAACGCTGAATGTTAAAATTTGGTTATTATATTATCGGTGTTTAAACTTACTTTCTGCATTGAAAAATTATTGTATGATTTACGTCAATATAAGCATACGGCTTTCCATGAAAAGTTGGTTAATGCATGAGTGATTATGAATGTACTTTGGCTAAATAAATTTGTGATCGTTGGCATTTTAAACGAGAAAGATATTAATTTTAAAGATAAATGCCGTCAGTAGCCATGTGGTGTGGTGTCCACTCAGGCCATGGCCTAAACTCGTTCTTTACTGAGTTCCAGTTTTTAAAAAACAAAGAGGCTACTATATTTTAGTTTTTCGCAATTTAGTGTACAATTTATTTAAATAATTACTTATATTTATAAATCAAGAACATAAAAGTCATTTACTTTTTTAATAGAATTTCATACATATGTATTTTTGAAAATATCTATTTAGAAAAGGTAAATATGAATAATGATAGTAAAATAAAAGTGAAATTTTCTCTTAAAGGAGAAATATTAATTTTAAAGATAAATGCCGTTAGTAGCCATGTGGTGTGGTGTCCACTCAGGCCATGACCTAAACTCGTTCTTTACTGAGTTCGAGTTTCTAATAAACAAAGAGGCTGGATGTAGCCATCTAGGTTCGGCCGAATTGAATACCTGGTGGACTCATCCCTGTATATAATTAATCCAGCGGCTAATTTTGTACCCGAATCACTCACACTTCACAATTTTTTTTTATCATAAACATGCAAGGAGAAATGTAAAAACTAGTTATTAAACGATTGAAACTAAGTGTAATATCACTGGATACAAAAAAAAAAAATTGAAGGTCAAATTTTCAAAACAGCCAGAAGTTTTTTTTCAGTACTTCCCACAAGTTACGACAAAGATATACGTAACCGTGGGGACCAAGTGAAGATTAAGATTGATGTGATATGATAAAAGTGAATGGATTGGAAACGCATGATTCATAAGACCAACATTATTAGTGTCCTTAACCTAGGTTCTAAAGAATATTGGATAGAAAAATAAATCAAAAATGCTTAAATTACTAAGAACCAAAGTGGATTGTCCTTAATTAAGAACTTTTTGTTGATGGTCTTTAGTGCTAGGTGGTTAAATGTGATTGGGTGAGGAAGTGGTGTAGGGTAATGTCATGTAATTTTTTTGGCAACTTTGTAATTTTTTAATGTTTTCAATTTTAATGTTATATGTTTTATTTTAAACTTATTTTTTATATATCATCTAATCTATTAAATTAGGGTTTTATTTTTATTTATTACTAACAAGTCATACTAAAACCACTTAAAAAACTAATTAATATGACATATTTGATTATTTACATTAATAATAACTAACTATAAATTTAAATTTACTTTTTAATTATCACAAAATCTGTTGAGAAACAACCTAACAAAACCTTACTTAAAAATTTAAATATTTTTTAGAAAATAACACATTAATAAATTTTATATATAATTAATTATTTAAATAAAAAATTAATTTACTAAGAGACAACAAAAAGTCCTACCAATAATCTATACTTTTGGATTGTTTCTTACTTTTGTCTCTTAACATAAAAATAATAATAAAATAAGCTAAGGACTCAAAAAATTAGTCCTACCAATAATGTTGCTCTAAATGACTAAAATATCATGTCCATTCCCATCCGTAACACGTCGGAGACACCAGTAACGTCCAAACAAAGTTCATGTTAAAATAGTATTCCACACAAAGAAAAACTTTAGAGTTTATCTATTACGTTAGAGGAAAATTAACTTTTATCTTTTGTGTGTTCTTTTCAAATAGAAACGCGTCCAATTTATATTGTTTATATGAACTAGTTTTCTCACTTTTTAGTCATTTTGAAATGTCAGCTTGAACCACTAGGATCTGACTACGATGCCCAATGTTTCTGAAGCCCCAAATACAATCGATTTTGTTATCCTTTTAAAAATCTTTAAGTAAATCTGTTCATGTCGAACAACTTATAAAAGATGAAACAAGTCTCAGAAGAACCTCTGAATTTTAGCGGCAGACATGGTTTTTGTTAAGTTGCATATGTTCCAATTTGAAACTAATTAGCAATGACTCATTGATGCATTCACAAGTTTCGTGATGCATTCACAAGTTTGAAAGAGTGTGACAGGAGTTATAGATCACTGCCTTCAGAGGATGAGTGGGATCGAGGGGAGAAAATTTGTGAGTTTTTGAAGCCTTTCAGCAATATTACTACATTTTTCTCAGGCGTTAGTTATCCTACGGCTAATGCATATTTTCTACAAGTGTGGAAAATTGAATGCTTACTTATCAAGTATGCCAATTGTGATGACCCAGTATTGAAAGAGATGGCTAAGAAAATGAGAGCTAAGTTTTCTAAGTATTGGGATGAATACAGTCTCATTCTAGCTATTGGAGCAGTTTTAGATCCAAGATTGAAGCTGCAAATACTTAGAACAGCTTATGACAAAGTGGATCCAAGAAATGCTGAGAAAAAAGTTGAAGTTGTTAAGAAGAATTTGAAAATGCTTTATGAAGAGTATGGAGCCAAGTTTCGGAGTTCTTCTTCAAGCTCTTCAGCTACACCAACTCCACATGAGCTTCTTACTGAGTCACCATTAGAAGATGATCTGAGTTATGTAAGTCTTTTGCGGTTTATAAATTCATATATCATAATTTTGATATTTGTCTAATGTGATGCTTGTTTAATACAATAACGTAGGATTTGTTTGAACTTGAGCGGAGCATCCAGCCTGGTCTAGACAATAAGAAGACAAATTTGGAGATGTATTTAGAAGATCCTAGGCTAGATTCGAGGTCTTTTACCGACACAGATGTTTTAGGCTATTGGAAAGATCAAGGACAACGTTATGGCGATTTAGCTTCTCTTGCATGTGATTTGCTCAGCATTCCAATCACAACTGTAGCATCGGAATCAGCATTTAGCATTGGAGGGCGGGTGATAAGTCCTTACAGAAACCGTCTTCTTCCAAAAAATGTTCAAGCTCTGCTCTGTACTCGAAATTGGTTAAGAGGTTTTGTTGAATTTGAAGATAAATTATTAGTTTTAAAATTATATTTTTCTTTCATATATAACTTTTATGTAACTACATATTATATTTTATAATTTTAGGTGATGTTGAAGATTATTTTGATGAAGACAAAGATACCACAACCACAGCTAGTTCTGGAATGAGTTAAAAAGGCTTGAGTGATTTTGAACTTGTTCTTTTAGTTGATATTATATTTCTGGATATTGAGTTTGTTTTTTTAAATTAGTACTCTTTTCTTGAGTCTCTAAAATATCAGTAAACTATGTTTCTTTATATTGATTTCTACTTCTTCTTTTTTTGAGTTTGTTGTATTATGTATCACTGGTGAAGTCTTGTTACTTGAACTCACTGTCTTTAGTGTCTTTGCTCTCTGATGCATGAATAAATCATTGCATTACAAAACACCGAGAGGCTTGAGACTGGAAACTGAGATTTAACAAGACAGTAAATGTTCTTTATGTCTTTAGTACTTTCGGAGTCTATGTATGCTGGTTAGAGTAATCATAACATCTTATATAGGATACATATTAAAATTATATCATGATTGAAATTTATTAAAATTGTATATAAATATAATTAAAAATTATAAGTTTAATACATATAAATTTAGTTTAGAACTATAAAGCTTTGGCTAAGAATTCACAATTAAAAAAAAAAAAAGCTAAAGAGAGTTTTTCGCGGGTACCCGTGGGTAACCCTAAAGCTTTAGGGTTTTTCGCGGGTTATACTAATTATACCGGGTTTTTGTCGGGCTTTTTGATTTAGGGTATTTTTTGGGCGGGTTTAATTCGGGTTCGGGTCGGGTCGGGTAATTTTACCCATTACAACATCCCTAGCAATGAGTATAGGATATGGATTACATCCTTTAAACAAGGTCCATGAAGTAAACAGAACTCGACCATGTTGACTAAGAAGCGGTCAAAGGAACCGCGCCAACTTAGAAGAAAAAGAAAAGAAGTTAGCTATATAAAGAGAAGACCAAAACCGAATAGAGACATTTACAAACACAATGAAATCGGCACAAGAACTAGGATTTACACCATTTACCGTTCTTGCCTAGTTCATAATTTTTTTACATTTTTTTAGTCTTTTTTCTTTGTAATCACCTTTGATCATTCATTAAACAACTTTCAAATAATCAACCATCGATTACGTGTAAGTATTACTTTATTTTTATTACATATATCGTGAAGCCCGCCATAAGCTTGATTCGCTGCACCACAAAGAGAGAACAGTCGGTAACACAAAAAGAAGAAAACGTGACACGACCGTGAAGATGAAAACAGACGCAAAGAATCCCAACACCGATGAGAAAATGTGTTGCTGGTGCCAGAAGACATGGATCTGATTCTTGTCCCTAAGAGTGGCTTGGGCTTTCTGCTTTTTTGTTAGTATTTTACTGATAATTTTTTTCTTGTGTATATAATATAACTAAGGCATATAAGTAACAATATAATCAAGCATATGAAGATGAAGTCTGCTGAGATACTTTGTATCAGTTCGTGAAGTATTACAGGAGATAGTATATGTGTGTGTCATGAAGATGGACTATATTGGAGTTGTGTTTTATGATGAATATGGGCTTACCGAGCTTGGAAAATGAAAGATGATATGTGCTTGAAGATATATAGACGTTTTCCTAAAGCAAAAAGGAGTTTGCTTGAAGATGAAGTTTTCCATTAAAGAAATAAAAAGTTGCATTAAGTGAATTTGTAAGATTTGAAGAGTAAGTTGAAGACGTGGAGAGAACAAGTTCTGGTCTACTATATAAGGAGGGACATGTCTTATGAGAAAGTCGGATCTCAGATAATAAAGAAGAGAGTGAGAGAGGTTTCCTTGGTGTGTGTTACTACTTGGTGTCGAAGTATATTTCGAAGCATTGTCTGATGGAGTCCGATGTAGACTTAGTTTGGTGGTGTTGAAGTTGACGCTTTGCATGGTGGAGTTAGACATTGTGTGGAGCTCGTGGTGAGCATGTGGTGCGTTAGAGATGACGTGTTTATGGTGTCACTGGTGTGTGTTGGGTGTTGACATACTTGGTGAAATACTTACGTAGATGTGGAAGATTGAAGCTTAAACTCAAAGAGAGTTTAGTACATGAAGTTTCATTGTAGTGGCCTATGAAGATTGCAGTTGTTTGAAGACAGTGAGCTTTGGTGCGCCGGATGGAGAACTTCGAATACCTGGTACAATTTTGTCTATCATTATATGTTGGATTGTAAAGTGGAGAAAGAACCTTTTACATTATTGAATTTCTTATAAGGTATACAGAAGCTGATCATTTTGTCGATATAAACATCATCTTCACAAGTTAAAAATAGTCTATTGGAACATTTCATACCCAAATCAAAGTTTCACATTTGCATGTAAATTCAATAAGCTAATAAATCAAATATTTTACAAGAAAAAATACACATTCAAGAATTTATTTTTGAAATACGGAAATTGAATCGTCCATTAATTTAATTTAAAGCAACATCATAATTCAAGTACCAAATAGTGTTCCCAATCATATGCAACTCAAATCTGAGACGGACATCATCTACTACCTTGGAAACTTTGCAAAATGACTGTCATGTTTCATGCGCCATATAGTGTTCTGCATAACTTTCTTAAAAGTGTTTTTCACAATGGTAAGAGAAGTCTTTCATTATCTAGCTTGGAGAAAAAAAAGAGAGAAACAAATAACAAAAAGTCTGTCAACGTAAACCAATACTGACATCTTAAGTTCACTACTGTGCTTAAGTACTTGACTTGGTCCTTAGGCTCTTCATCATTTCCACATTATTTCTATTCTGTTGTCTCTTATTAAATCACGTCCTCTGCTCTCCTCAACACAAACCAAACCAGAAAAAAAAAAACACCCTACATAGATGAAGCAAATCATGTATTATCTTTCCACTTCTTCTATTGTCCTGTTCTTCATCTTCTTCTTATTTCACCCTCTTCCTTTTGCTTCAAGTAAACAAGAACTTGGAAAGTGTGAGACCCTGTTTCAGTGTGGGAACATCACGGCCAGTTTCCCCTTCTGGGGTGGAAATCGTGACAAACTTTGCGGTCATCCATCGCTGGAGCTTCACTGCAACAAAGACGTCACCTCTTTGTACATCTCAGACAAAGAGTTCTGTGTTCTACATATAAATGAATCATCTAACACTCTTAGACTAGCGAGAACAGACCATATGGGTTCTTTTTGCTCCTCTAACTTCACCAACATAACCTTGCCTCCAAAACTATTCAAGCTTTCCCCAACCTACAAGAGCGTCACTGTAGTCTCTAATTGCAACCCTTTTGGTCTCCACTTTCACGGATATAAATGTCCAAAGATAGGTTTGATCTTTGTGTCTGAAAACCCTGGCAATCAAAAGTTCTGCCTTGCCAGTTTCACCGCGAACGTTCCTAGGAGTTTCGTTACAGAAAAGAATGACTTGGCCGATCTGGAAAGTGTTTTAAAGAAAGGGTTTGAGGTGAAGGTGAAGATCGATAAGAGCGAGTATGAGCATGGTAAATACGGTCCACTCCATCCACCAACTGGTAAGTTTCTTATGCATCACTATCATTTCCTTAACAACTTATGCTGAAGTAGTGGTTTGTACTTCTAATAAGCCTAAGACATGCAGTGTAAGCATGGTGGTTAACTCCAGATATTTTCTTGAGTTTTTAGACCCTTAATGTTTGACATATCAAACAAACAGTAAGCTCTATCTCTCTCAAAGTCATGTCAGCTCCAATTTTCCTCTGTTAGTTTCCACACATTTAGACATAGCTAATTAGTGAGCTTAAAAGATAAGGTGATACAAGTTATAAACTCAATTGCTTTAGTGTTTCCATAATCATCGGCAGTTCAGTGCTGAGATATAACTGCTTAAATAGAGTCTTTTACAATTGTAAGAGAAGTCTTTCAAAGTTTTAGCTTTAAAGAAAAGAGTTAACAAATGATAAAAAAAAAGTCTTTCCCCCTAGTCTCCGCTTCTGTCATTATCCCATTTGACTTAGTCTTCTGCCACTCTTTCCACACAATCTTAATGCTTATCTCTCTCTCTATTTGCTTAAATCACTTCCTCTGTTCTTCTCAACACAAACCAAACCCAAAGACACACTAGTGCCCATAGTTATCAATCAAATCATGTACTATCTCCCCACTTCTTGTCTTGTCTTTTTCTTCCTCTTCTTCGTCTTCTCCGACCATCTTTCTTGTGCTTCAACAAAACAAGGGCTTGGGTGGTGTGAGGCTACGTTCGAGTGTGGGAACATCACCGCAGGTTTTCCCTTCTCTGGTGGGAGTCGTCCCCAGTTTTGCGGTCATCCATCTCTGGAGCTTCACTGCTATGAAAACAAAACATCCATAATAATATCTAACCATCTGTACCATGTTCTCGATATAGACCAAACATCAAAGACTCTTAGACTTGTTAGAGCAGAGCTTAATGGTTTCTCTTTCTGCAACGCTTCATTCACAACCGCAACCTTGCCTCAGGAAGTCTTTGAGCTTTCACCAACCTCCCAGAGCCTCACAGTTTTCTACCTATGCGACCATAACTTTCGTTACAGCTCGAGTTATACATGTCCTGATAGAGGTCCTGTTTCAGTGTCTCAAAACCTTGATTACCACAAACTCTGCCAAGACAGTTTCAAAATCAACGTTCCGAAGAGCTACTTACCGGAAGAGAAAGAGTTGAATCTGAAACATTTGGAAAATGCTTTGCATGAAGGTTTTGATGTGAAAGTGAAGATTGACGAGCAAGCGTGTGAAGAATGTTTATCTTCTCATGGAATCTGCGGCTTCAATAATGCCACACAGATCTGCTGCAAAAATGACTCATCATCAAAATGCAATAGAATCCATCTACCTCATAGTAAGTTTCTCATACATCGTTTCATATCCATCTTCTTTACCAACTTTTAACTAGAGTCGTTAAAAAAACAAACTAGGATGATTATTACCCTTCATTGTTGACATTTTTTCAAAAGTTTTTCTCATCCTGCAAATCTTTTTCTACTCTCTCACACCAATCTGACTGCAACCACAATCCTTAACTATCTAAGTGAAATCTCTTGCGAGTTTTTTTTCTTTTTCGTTGCCCTCACCAATTAGTTACTATAAATCACATTGCAGCGGTCTAGTGGTTTCTACTAAATAAAAATCGCTCTATTGATCTAAGTCAAAGATCGATTCCCTCTATTACGAAACTGCTTGCCTATTGCCAGTGTCAACCCACATAAGCAGAATTAGTGGGGTTTCCGCCTGGACACCTCTCCTTTTAATTGAAAAAAAATGAGTTACCAGATACCGTATTTGTTTCTACCTAACTTAGTTGATTTTTACACATTTAGACGTAGTCACATAACATAGCTTGCTAGTGAGCTTAAAAGAGAAGGCGACGACGCTCTTTCATTTAATGGGTTTACTTCTTAATTCTATCACCAGTCAGTTTCCAGTAGTAAATGGTCTTTTTGCCTTGTTTTATACTCCATTTCTCAGAAATTTCTTATAGATTCTACGTAGCAGAAAAAAAAACAACAATGACGGAAAGGGACTGCGTGCTGGTCCCTTCTTAGAAAATTTCCACGCACCTGACTTTTTAGTCTTCCTACATAAAAAAAATTAATAAAAATTAATAAATAATATATCAAAGAAAGACCCAACTTTGTATAGTGCAAAGTGGGAACTCGTTTTATATTCTGTAAATAACAGAGAAAAAAAAAACTCGTTTAAAAATCACTATTCCTTTTCCTCGTTTACCAATATGCATTCAAAGTCTTCGTTGTAAGCCACCTAATTCCAAAGAAACTTCGGTTTTATATAATATAAAACTCCAGAGAAACATATTAAAAACGATAATAAGTGAAAGGGTTGGTCAAAAGGACCAAACATCGGTTTCTTTTGTTCAAACTCTTACAAAACTAAGACATTCATATTTTCTTTCTTCACCATTTTCCTGTTTGACCTCCAATACAATGATCAATCTCTTTCTATCAACAAAAACAATTATGTTGTGTAGAATCATATGGATACTCTTTGTGATACCTTCTTGTGTTTTCTCAGCCAATGAGCTTTACAGACTCTGCAGTCTACCGTTTAGCTGTGGCAATCAGAGTGGTCTCTTGTACCCGTTCTGGATATCTGGAAGAGAAGACTGTGGCCACCCTGACTTCAAGCTTGACTGTAGCAGAGGATTCGCAGAGCTTAGTATCTCCTCAGTCAAGTTTAGAATCTTAGAGGCGAATTATGAATATAGTTTCATAAGACTGGCAAGATCGGATTATATGGGCGATCTTTGTCCTAAAGATCCTTTAGATGTGCCATTCGATGAAAGCGTCCTTTCACTTGTTCCTAACACCACTCTGCTAACGATTTATTACGACTGCCCTAAAGACTTTTCACGGTATGTTCCTACTTATGTTGGAGCGCTTGCTTGTGATGATGATGATGATGGCAGAGGAAATTATTATGTGATGAGAAACCTCTCTTCCCCTCTACCTCAAGGGATTATTGGCGTTTTAAACAACTTCAGGTTACGTTGCAATAGAAACGTCACTGCTCCTGCATCCGGACCCGCCCTGAACACACTACAGTTATCTCCAAGCACAGATAATCTAAAGAAGGCTCTTGAAAAGGGTTTTGAGGTTAGACTTGGCCAAGATTGTTCGACGTGCTTAGCCTCTCAGGGTGCTTGTGGATATAATTGGAGTTCACATAGATTCAGCTGCTATCCTTACGTGGACGATCCGAATAACCGTACCACCGTTTATTCCTCTCCCAGCCCCATATCTCCCACCCACCGACCAAACAAAGGTTTCAACTATTAATATGTTTCCATTAAGATCCAAAGTTCTGTATTAAGATCTAACTGACCTTTTTTTTTCTAATCCCATTCCATTAATGCAGGTGTCTCTCGTGTAGCTATAGCAGGTACTTACCCTTCTCCTCTTCTTTCAAGAAGCCTCATGCAACACAACACCATAGTCTTTATATGAAAGTTTTCTTTTTCTTTTCTCCGCCTCTAGGAATCGCTATTGCTTCTGCATCGGTGCTGTTATTCCTGATAGCCGGATGCGCGCTCTGTCTAATCAGAAGGAGGAAGACACAGGCAGATCAATACACAAGCAAAGACTTGCCAGTAACGTCTTATTCAAGCAGAGAAACATCAAGCTATCCAACTTCCACAACAATCTCCAGCGGCAGCAACCACTCTCTCCTCCCCTCAATCTCAAGCCTCCCAAACGGAACCTACTTGGGAGTTCAAGTCTTCAGCTACGAAGAACTCGAGGAAGCCACCAATAACTTCTCTAGAGAGCTCGGTGACGGCGGTTTCGGCACTGTCTACTACGGTAATAACCACTGTCTCACTTACAAAAAAATTCACATTTTAATCAAACATCTTTGTCTATTTTTTTCTGAAAGGCATGTTGAAAGATGGACGAGCCGTAGCAGTGAAACGACTATACGAAAGATCTTTAAAACGAGTCGAACAGTTCAAGAACGAGATCGAAATCTTGAAATCCCTGAAGCACCCAAACCTGGTGATACTCTACGGATGCACGTCGAGACACAGCAGAGAGCTTCTCCTCGTCTACGAGTACATCTCAAACGGAACACTCGCAGATCATCTCCACGGTGATCGCGCTGAGCCTCGTCCTCTTTGTTGGCCGGTTCGTCTAAACGTAGCCATCGAAACCGCAAGTGCATTATCATTCCTCCACCAGTCAGAGATCATACATAGAGACGTCAAGACAACAAACATTCTTCTCGACGAGGACTACACGGTCAAAGTAGCTGACTTCGGTCTCTCACGGTTGTTTCCTACGGACCAAACTCACATCTCCACGGCCCCGCAGGGTACTCCAGGGTACGTAGACCCGGAGTATTACCAATGCTACCGTCTGAACGAGAAGAGCGATGTTTACAGCTTCGGTGTCGTCCTCACGGAACTCATCTCGTCCAAAGAAGCAGTAGATATCACCAGACATCGCCACGATATCAACTTAGCGAACATGGCTGTCTCCAAGATCCAGAACAACGCGTTGCATGAGCTTGTTGATCCGAGTTTAGGATTCGCCAAGGATCCGGAAGTGAAGAGGAAGATGATGGCCGTGGCTGAGCTTGCGTTCCGGTGCTTGCAACAGGAGAGGGAAGTGAGGCCATCGATGGATGAGATTGTGGAGGTTTTGAAAGATATCAAGGGGGAGAATCGGGAGCCGTCACCGGATGTGGTGGATATTGAACGGAGCGGAGGAGATGACGTTGGACTGCTGAGGCATAGTGTTCCGCCGCCGATCTCGCCGGAGACTGATAAGTGGACGAGTAGCTCGGATACGGCCGCGAGTTCATTTTGAGAGACTTTTATTAATAGGCACTGTAAGTTTTTTTTTACCTCTATTTTTCTTTTTAGTTTTTTTGGGCTCTGTATTCAAATGAACCTATAAGTTTTACCGTTACATCGCCTGAAGATCGTTACGTGTTACTCAAAATGACAATATATAATGTCCATACACTTAATTTCTATCTTAGAACATGTAAAAATGGATTGAATAATTTTGATTTAAGGTTTATATAACAAAATATAAATGACATGGTAAATTCAGATTGGGGATGCTTAGAGCAAGATTAGTTTTTTCTTTTTTTAAATAATAATAAAAAAATAAAAACGGATCAATCGCATTGGGGATGCTTAGAGCAAGATTAGTTTTTTCTTTTTTTAAATAATAATAAAAAAATAAAAACGGATCAATCGCGGACCGCCACGTGTCAGTAGAGCCCGCGAACAGTGCAATAACCCAACTAAGAACATCTCTTAGTTAAGAGATTTAAGATGGGGTTCTTAAGGGATTTATCGGATCCCACCCGCTAAGAATCCCCTTAAAAATCCTTTTGTTCATGCTCTTAGTTACAATTAGAATCTGTTAGAGCATCTGCAACCAAAGCACCCCTAGTGGGGTGCTTATTTTTTTTTTCTGATTTAAAAAAAAAAAAAAGTAGACCAATCACGGGTCGCCACGTGTCAGTGGGACCCGTGAACAGTACAAGAACCAAAGAAAATGGGGTGCTTATTTGGGAGTTTTAAGAGTTGGTTTTTGGGGATGCTAGTGGGCCCCACCTCTTAAGCACCCCCCTAAGCAACCCGGTTGCGGGTGCTCTTATAATATGTTTTAAGGGTTGTTGTTTATCTTAGTTCTTACTCTTTTTTTTTGGTCAAACACATTCAATCATTAATTCAGAAGAAATCAAGTTTCATCAAAGAATCAGAAGTTACAAGATAAAAAAGCAAATATTGCCCACAGTTTTACTAAACAAGATAGGAATATCTATTTTATCAATGGGAAAAGGAAATCGAAAAAACACTATAATTTCATTAACTTCTTGATTCTGAATCGAAAACACATAGAAGTGTTGAATACTCTGCAATAAAGCTAGAAGAAAACTCTATAACAAAGACATAGAAAGCAATAAAAAACCTTGCATAACTGGCATATCTTGAACAACCACACCACTTAAAACAAAAGGAAACTTTGAGAAGATGAACGGCTACATGAAAGGAGACAACATGACAATACATGTCAATACGAACGTGAATCACTAAATAAAATGATGTAGCAATCCATATCCTTTTAAATCGCCACCAAGAAAGAAAATCAGAACTTAACAGATCAAAATCCATAGCAAAAAAACAAGGCAGGGTCTGCATACAGCATCAAGTGGTTGCACCGAGGCAATCAAATCAACGTGAATGCCAACCTCATACATAAGCAATAAGGGAGTCATAGAGAGTGTAACATCCTCGTACCAGAGGTAAAGGAAATTTTATATTAAAACTCATAGAGCTTGTGACATCGTCAGTGGAGAGAATATGAGCCTCGTATTGACATCTTCATACTGAAGTAGTAATGGAAATCTCATACTGAGATAAAATAGAGTCTTTGTATGAATCTAAGCCTAAGTTACTCTAATCGAACTTGACACTAATCATAAACGATAAGGAACCATGAACAAAGAACACAAGAGAACTTGTTACCCGGTGTTTACCTTGCTTCTCAATGTACAAAGAACACCCTATCATTAACCTAGATATGACGGTTAGTGATTTTTTGGATCATGAGTCATGAGGTTTTCTTATAACTAAGAGTGAAATTTAGAATCTTTTTTTGTCAGTCTTATGTTGTTTTCGAGTTAGCTTTTTCTTTTGGCTCTTGAAAACAGTTAAGCCTCTATCTATACTTCTGAATCTTGAGTAAAAAACTCATTAACTTTTTTGGATGTTAGATACTTTGGTGTAAAGATAAAGTAGGAGTGGACTCAATTGAATATCCAAGTTTTAGGAAGTTTTTATGATTTTTCTTATTTTCAACCATAGTTATTTGATCCTATAGTAGTTAACCAGATATTTGGGATTTTGATATCTAGAAAATTTTATATTTTTTTATTCGATTCGTACATATAAGTTAAAAATAAAATATAAAATTAAAATCCAAAATAATAAAAAAAAATTAGAACTTTTCATTAGAAAAATAAAAAAATTATTTACTTTTTAAGATTTAATACCTAAAATAATTAATTTAATAAATAAAAATATTGTAAAACTTAAATAACAATAATATATATAATTTTAAAATATATGTATATATCATGTAATCAATCAAACTAAATATATGTTTCTAAAAATATTAGTATTTATAATTTATTTTATTTTATTTTATATATTTTATTTTTTGCATATATTGCATATTAATTTTTTATTTTCTTCATAATATTATGGATATCCGCCTTTTTTTTTGTTTCGAACCAAAAATATTGCACACTCCTAAAAATCCAACCAGAAAACAATCACCTAATTAAAAAATATCTAAAAAGGCCATGTTTTTTTCCCCTTATTTTCTTATAAACTAAATATGAAAAGATAGCTGTATGGCCAACCTTCATCCACCTATGATTATTTGCTGAGTTTGACTTTTTCTTGAGCTTTGACAAAAACCGATATTCTCAACCTTTCAGCCATCGCTCCACACGCGCCGCCTTAGATATCTCACGCGCCGTGGTTCGATTATCTTGTACCAGTTTCCTCCTCTCCTCTCCCTTTCCATCCATAATCTTTGCGCAATTTTCATTCTCTGTCTTTTATTTTAATCCTACAATTCGTCTTTCTTGTTTATTTATTTTTTTATCTTTGCCTTTTTCTCCATAAGATCTTTGGAGAAAGGTTACAAATATTATATGGGAGGTGTTACGTCATCAATCGCTGCTAAGTTCGCTTTCTTCCCACCAACACCACCGTCCTACGACGTAGTAGCCGACGAAAGCTGCGGCGGACGTCTATACATACCGGAAATCCCACGGCGCGACGACGTCGACGTCCTCAAGCTCCGCACACGTTGCGGGAACGAGATCGTGGCTGTTTATGTAAAACACTCTAAAGCTAATGGCACGATTCTTTATTCTCATGGTAACGCCGCCGATGTGGGACAAATGTTTGAGCTTTTCGTCGAGCTTAGCAATCGACTTCGCGTCAATCTTATGGGGTAAAGATTGCTTCTTCCTTGCAAAGTTCGAGTCTTTAAATCTATTGCAACATTTTTGTCTTAAATGACTTTAACTATCTCGAGTCTTGTTAAGCTAAATGGCTTCCAACTTAAAATCAATTGGCGATAAATGGATTGGCCATAACCCTTTATATATTACTTAATGTCCCATTGAATTCTCGATATGAGATGTTTTATCCCTAATACCCCTACTCGAGATGATGGCTCTTATCGGCCAGAAATCTCGAAACTTTAGGACATTTATACTCGGTCAAGCGAGTCAAATACGACATTTATACCCAGTCAGAGGGTTAAATACGACATTTATATCCCGGTCGGATAGGGTTAAATTAATTAGGGGTTTAGGGTATTTAGGATCTGGGCTCTGATATCATGTTAAGCTAGATGGGCTTCCAACTTAAAACCAATTGGCGATAAGTAGATTGTCCCTAACCCTTTATATATTACTTAATGTCCCATTGAATTCCCGATGTGGGATGTTTTATCCCTAATAAGTCTGTTTCTGTGTTTGATTCATTACCATTGTTGTCTGATAAGTCCATCGTTTTTTTTTTTTCTACCAGGTATGATTACTCTGGTTATGGTCAATCTACAGGACAGGTAAAGTCCCAAGATTACTACTCTCTAGGCATTGACAGGACCAGACTTGGCATAATTGTGAAAAATAATAATTAATTGAAAATGTTTATAACCCCTGAAATTATAGATCCGGTCATAGGCATGGACTTTATGGATTGTTTTGTTTTTTGATATATGACTTGGTATTTGAATCAGGCAAGCGAGTCTAACACATATGCTGACATAGAAGCATCTTATAAATGCCTTAAAGAAAAGTACGGCGTGAAAGACGATCAGCTTATATTATATGGTCAATCTGTTGGTAGTGGACCTACGGTTGATCTAGCCTCGCGCACACCTAACTTGAGAGGGGTGGTTTTACAGTGTCCTATTCTCTCTGGGATGAGGGTTTTGTATCCTGTTAAATGTACATATTGGTTTGACATTTACAAGGTGAATTTGTGGTTGTTAAATTTTTGTTTCTGGTTGCATTTTATAGCTGTTCACCTGTGCATTTCAATGTTTTAACAGAATATTGACAAGATCGGCTCAGTAGCATGTCCTGTATTAGTAATCCATGTAAGTGACAACATCATATCTTTCTTTTGTCTACTACTTTTGTTGCCTCCCTTTGCATCACCAGCTCTCTTCACAGGAAAGGTTGTTATGCATTTATCTAGGAAGCTTAGTATCTTGTTGGTCTTTCAGGGAACTGCAGATGAAGTGGTTGATTATTCTCATGGAAAACGGCTCTGGGAACTCAGCAAAGAGAAGTATGAACCTTTGTGGATAAGTGGAGGTGGACACTGCGACCTTGAACTCTATCCAGATTTCATCAAACATCTGAAGAAATTTGTTGCATCACTTGCCAACAAACAAGCGGGGAAGGCAGCCATATAGCAAGATCACTGATATGTTTGAAATGGGTTGCTTTCGAGGGGGTTTCTAGACAGTTGGCTGGCGAAGTCAGTAGAAAAGTAATAAGCATGAAGGGAGCGTTGATAGATGTAGTAGTATTATAATGTGTCAATGTGGATATATTTACTGCATATGTGATTTAATAGGTTCTAGGGATATTTCTTTCTTTATGCAAAACTTTTTTAAAATTTCTGGAGGCTTAGGGGTGCCTGCAATCTCCACTAAACCGAAATCACATCATATAATATTAATTTTTCTTTTCAGAGGTCACTCGAATTGAATATTTTGACACAATGACTATGATTATTTTCAGTTAAGCTAATGATCTCGGATCTTTATGCAATATTCACTGAACAGACTTAACTGAAATGTCCTCTGGAAACGTAGAAGATTCTGGAAGAGGAGCTGTGGGAATTTGAAAAACAGGCCTAGGAGGGACTTCAAGAACATCTAGACTTCCTTCCATCATCTCTACCACTCTGTTCATCAGCGGGCGATCTGATGGGGAAGGCTGAATACACCACAAACCCACCAATGTCATCTTCTTTGCTATCTCCTCTTCTTCATTGCTGATTCCACTCCGGTTAGGCGTTCCACTGTTTCCCTTCTCAAGATCCTTATAGATCCATTCTGGAAAGTAGATTGAGCTTGTGCTGGATGCAGTGTCTTCACTTGATGTTTTAGTCCTTGCTCCTATCATCTCAAGAACCAGCATTCCATAGCTATACACATCTGACTTGTGAGAGACTCTACCGTACATTCTTGAAAACACTTCAGGTGCAATATATCCTATCGTACCTCTTGTGTCTAGTAATGACAAGATGCTTTCTTTCCTCTCGCAGAGCTTAGCAAGGCCAAAATCTGAAACTTTGGGGCAAAGATTGCCATCTAAGAGTACATTCTGTGGTTTTATGTCAAAATGTACAATCCTTGTTCTGCATCCATGGTGCAAGTACTCTAGACCACGAGCAACGCCTAATGCGATTCCATATAGTTCCATCCAATCCATGTTTGATGATCCCTTGCTTGAGATGAACTTATCAAGAGATCCATTTTCCAAGAATTCATAAAGAATCGCTCTCTTGGTGCCTTCAGCACAGAATCCTAGCAAGGTAACAATGTTGACATGAGATGTTTTGCTCATGCTTACAACTTCGTTAACGAAGTCTTCACCATTACCCGTTGTATTATTCAAGACCTTCACAGCAACCTTGCGGCCATCACAAAGGGTTCCTCTATAGACAGTTCCAAATCCTCCTTTCCCGACCACTTCTGCAAATGACATTGTAATTCTCTTCACTTGTGCATAAGTATAGTGTTGGAGTGGAATAAGGGTCTTTAGATTAAGTTGTTTAGGAACATCTGAAGTCTTCCTTCGCTGGCTTATAAGGCAGAACAAGCCTCCGGCTATCAGGAATAACAGCACCCATCCTAAAGTAACAATTCCTACAGATGAAAAAAAAAAGAAGCAGAAGAAAGATTTCACAATAAGAGTATGGTGTTGTATTGCATGTGGTATATATATAGTAATCAAATAAGGCTTCTTGAGAGAAGAGGAGAAGGGTAAGTACCTGCTATAGCTCCAGAAGAGACACCTGCATTAATGGAGTGGGATTAGAAAAAGGTCAGTTCGATCTTAATACCTAACTTTGGATCTTAATGGAAACATTAAAGAGTTGAAACCTCTATTTGGTCGGTGGGTGGGAGAGGAATTAACGGTGGTAAGGTTATTCGGCTCGTCCACGTAAGGATAGCAGCTGAATTCATGTGAACTCAGATTATATCCACAAGCACCCTGAGAGGCTAAGCACGTCGAACAATCTTGGCCAAGTCTAACCTCAAAACCCTTTTCAAGAGCCTTCTTTAGATTATCTGTGCTTGGAGATAACTGCAGTGCATTCAGCGCGGGTCCGGATGCAGGAGCAGTGACGTTTCTATTGCAAAGTAACCTGAAGTTGTTTAAAACGCCACTAATCCCTTGAGGTAGAGGGGAAGATAGGTTTCTCATCGCATAATAATTTCCTCTGCCATCATCATCATCATCACAAGCAAGCGCTCCAACATAAGTAGGAACATACCGTGAAAAGTCTTTGGGGCAGTCGTAATAAATCGTTATCAGAGTGGTGTTAAGAACAAGTGGAAGGACGCTTTCATCGAATGGCACATCTAAAGGATCTTTAGGACAAAGATCGCCAATATAATCCGATCTTGCCAGTCTTATGAAGCCAAACTCATAATTCGCCTCTAAGATTCTAAACTTGACTGAGGAGATACTAAGCTCTGCGAATCCTCTGCTACAGTCAAGCTTGAAGTCAGGGTGGCCACAGTCTTCTCTTCCAGATATCCAGAACGGGTACAAGAGACCACTCTGATTGCCACAGCTAAACGGTCGGCTGCAGAGTCTGTAAAGCTCATTGGCTGAGAAAACACAAGAAGGTATCACAAAGAGTATCCATATGATTCTACACAACATAAATTTTTTGATCATTGTTGTGAAGAAAGAAAATATGAAAATGGGGGCTTACAACGAAGACTTTGAAAGCATACTGGTAGACCAAAAGGAATAGTGATTTAAACGAGTTTTTCTTCTTTGTTGTACATGCTGTCAAAGTGATTCGTTGTTAATCCATAGTGATTTGTTGTTAACTAGCTAGATTAACTCGTTAGATCTTATACTAACAGCCAGTAAACTATGATTCTTAAAATAAAGGTTTTTGTTTATACATTTTGTGAAATTGTTGCTAATTTATAAATATTTTTATTTTGAATATAATAAATAAATATATAAAATATAATATACTCCCTCGTTTTTTACATATGTTTTAGAATGTTTATGTTGTTTCAAAATAGATGATGTTTTAAGATTTTAAAATATGTTTTGAGATTTTAAGGTTAACTTTAGCCTTTATTGGAAATTGTTTAACCAATAAAATTTTACAGTCTTTTTTTATAATTGATTGAATGATTTTAAAATTATATATTTAAAAATGTTTTCTAGATAAAAGTAAATTTATTAATCTTTGTGGAGTAAGGCAAAATTTCATCTATTAAGAAATGGAAGGAGTATATGATATTTTAGAAGGTTTATGTTGTTACTAAGAACATGATTATAGGGGGATCTTTAGGGTTTCTTAAGGGGAGGGGGACCCACCTAAACCTAAAAACCACTTCCCAAAATCATTAATTAAGAATTTGTTTTTCTTGGTTTCTTACACTATTTGCGGGTCCACTGATACCTGGCGGCCTGCGATTGATACGATTTTTAATTATTATTTTTAAATCAGTAAAAAAAATTAAGAAATCCATTTGGATTTTTGGGTTAAAAAAAAATTAAAAAAATGTAAATTTTTTAATGTTTGTGCAGTACCTTAAAACATGTATTATGAAAATTAGGGAGTATATTTTTCTTTTCGACGACCTCAAAGTCAAGTGCTTAGAATTTTCTCAGAAGCAGTTTCTTTCCGTCATTCTTGTTTTGATGCTACATCGAATTTAAAGAAATTAAGGAGAAACGGAGTGTGAGATAAGGCAAAAACTGATTGGTGATAGAAGAAGAAAACACAATAAATGAAAGAGCGTCACCGATGCTATGTTAATGTCAAAAGAGTTAAGTTTATATCTCCTGTCACCTTCTCTTTTAAGCTACGTGGCTATGTCTAAATGTGTAAAATCAACAACAAAGGAAGGTTAAGGTAGAAACAAAAAAAATGGAGTGCTAAGAAATAGAAGAAGATCGATGGCTCTGAAACGATGTATGAGAAACTTACTATGAGGTAGATGGATTCTATTGCATTTTGATAATGAGACATTTTTGCAGCAGATCTGTGTGGCATTATTGAAGCTGCAGATTCCATGAGAAGATAAACATTCTTCACACGCTTGCTCATCAATCTTTACATTCACATCAAACCCTTCATGCAAAGCATTTTCCAAATGTTTTAGACCATCATTAATTTTAGTTTCTTAACTCGGATTTTTTAATTTTTAACTAAGAAAAAATTAAGAACCGTCTTTTAAATAAAAGTTCTAAGAGCCAGTTTTTAGCGGAAAAGTGTAATAAAAACAAAAAAATAGAAAAAATGTTAAAAACTCCAGTTAAGAAACTGAAGTTAATCATGCTCTTAGTTAGAAACAAAATAAAAAATATACTAACTATTTTTTTTTTTTTTAGCGGAAGAGGTGTCCAGACCGAAACCCGACTAATCCTACTCATATGGGTTGATCCACCGGCAACAGGCAAGTACTTTCGTATGGGAAGGGAACGATTCTTGTCTAGTAGAAACCAATAAACCACTACAATGTGATTTATAGTAACTAATTGGTGAGAGCCACGAAAAAGAAAAAAAAAACTTGCAAGAGATTTCACTTAGATAGTTAAGGATTGCGGTTGCAGTCAGATTGGTATGCGAGAAAGTAGAAAAAGGTTTGTAGAATGAGAAAAACTTTTTGGAAAAATGTCAACAATGAAGGGTAATAATCATCCTAGTTTTTCTTTAACGACTCTAGTTAAAATTTGTTAAAGAAGAGGGATATGAAACGATGTATGAGAAACTTACTATTAGGTAGAGGGATTCGATTGCATTTTGATGATGAGTCATTTTTGCAGCAGATCTGTGTGGCATTATTGAAGCCGCAGATTCCATGAGAAGATAAACATTCTTCACACGCTTGCTCATCAATCTTTACATTCACATCAAACCCTTCATGCAAAGCATTTTCCAAATGTTTTAGATTCAACTCTTTCTCTTCCGGTAAGTAGCTCTTCGGAACGTTAATTTTGAAACTGTCTTGGCAGAATTTGTGGTAATCAAGGTTTTGAGACACTGAAACAGGACCTCTATCAGGACATGTATAACTCGAGCTGTAACGAAAGTTATGGTCGCATAGGTAGAAAACTGTGAGGCTCTGGGAGGTTGGTGAAAGCTCAAAGACTTCGTGAGGCAAGGTTGCGGTTTTGAATGAAGAGTTGCAAAAGGAAAAACCATTCAGCTGTGCTCTAACAAGTCTAAGAGTCTTTGATGTTTGATCTATATGGAGAACATCGTACAGATGGTTAGATATTATTATGGATGTTTTGTTTTCATAGCAGTGAAGCTCCAGAGATGGATGACCGCAAAACTGGGGACGACTCCCACCGGAGTAGGGGAAACCTGCGGTGATGTTCCCACACTCGAACGTAGCCTCACACCACCCAAGCCCTTGTTTTGTTGAAGCACAAGAAATATGGTTGGAGAAGAAGAAGAGGAAGTAAAAGACAAGACAAGAAGTGGGGAGATAGTACATGATTTGATTGATAACTATGGGCACTAGTATGTCTTTGGGTTTGGTTTGTGTTGAGAAGACAGGGGAAGTGATTTAAGAAAAGAGAGAGAGAGATAAGCATTAAGATTGTGTGGAAAGAGTGGCAGAAGACTAAGTCAAGTGGGATAATGGCAGAAGCGGAGACTTGGGGAAAGACTTTTTTTTTTATCATTTGTTAACTCTTTTCTTTAAGCTAAAACTTTGAAAGACTTCTCTTACAATTGTAAAAGACTCTATTTAAGCAGTTATATCTCACCACTGAACTGCCGATGATTATGGAAACACTAAAGCAATTGAGTTTATAACTTGTATCACCTTATCTTTTAAGCTCACTAGTTAGCTATGTCTAAATGTGTGGAAACTAACAGAGGAAAATTGGAACTGACATGACTTTGAGAGAGATAGAGCTTACTGTTTGTTTGATATGTCAAACATTAAGGGTCTGAAAACTCAATAAAATATCTGGAGTTAACCACCATGCTTATACTGCATGTCTTAGGCTTATTAGAAATACAACCACTACTTCAGCATAAGTTGTTAAGTAAATGATAGTGATGCATAAGAAACTTACCAGTTGGTAGATGGAGTGGACCGTATTTACCATGCTCAAACTCGCTCTTATCGATCTTCACCTTCACCTCAAACCCTTTCTTTAAAACACTTTCCAGATCGGCCAAGTCTTTCTTTTCTGTAATGAAACTCCTAGGAACGTTCGTGGTGAAACCGTCAAGGCAAAATTTGTAATTTTCAGGTTTGTCAGACAAAAAGATCAAACCTATATGTGGACATTTATATCTCTGAAAGTGGAGACCAAAAGGGTTGCAGTTAGAGACTACAGTGACACTCTTGTAGGTTGGGGAAAGCTTGAATAGTTTTGGAGGCAAGGTTATGTTTGTGAAGTTAGAGGAGCAAAAAGAACCCATATGGTCTGTTCTCGCTAGTCTAAGAGTGTTAGATGATTCATTTATATGTAGAACACAGAACTCTTTGTCTGAGATGTACAAAGAGGTGACGTCTTTGTTGCAGTGAAGCTCCAGCGATGGATGACCGCAAAGTTTGTCACGATTCCCACCCCAGAAAGGAAAACTGGCCGTGATGTTCCCACAATGAAACAGGGTCTCACACTTTCCAAGTTCTTTTTTACTTGAAGCAAAAGGAAGATGGTGAAATAAGAAGAAGATGAAGAACAATGTTGGAGATGGGCCTAGCACAGAAGCCCATTAACTGCTAGGCCCAAAATCAGGCCCGGCCCGTTAACAAAATGATGACTCCTCTAAAAGACAAGACTGTTCTTTGCTATAAAAAGAGGTGTCAGAGTCATTTGAAAGTGGATGAGAAACGTCCAAGACGACCTCTCCATTCCGGAAGAGCTCGCCTTCGACTACCAGAGAACGACTACCAGAAAGTCCGAAACGACCTCTCCTATCCAGGACGAGCTCGTTTCCGACGACCAGAAAACTTGTAAAGAGAATTCATTTAGACATCTTGTTTAGACGATCTCTTTAAGTTCTTGTAATTTCCGAGCTTGTTTACTCTTGACACTTAATACGAAATTCTCCGATCCTTTACATTTTCTACCTCACTACATTACCGACCGAATATGGATTCAACAATTGGCGCCCACCGTGGGGCCGGAGAATCATCTCTACTTCAAGAAAGCTCGGCGATCACAGAACTCACAGCGCAACCAGAGGCCATGTTTTCCGCAAAATCACCGACAACCCAAGAATAACGAGCGTGGCGACCATGACGACCTAAGGCCAACCAACAAGCAATGCGATGTCAGTGGTAACAAACTTGGATCAACCAGCCGACGATGCCATGCCCATTGCGCCGATCTCAGGTCTACCAACCAAAAGTGTTTTGTTTATGTCGATGACTTCAGACCAACAAACCATCAATACAACATTAGTGGCGACGACCTCAAGTCAACCAGCTATCAACGCTAAGTCTGCATCAATAATCTCGAGCCATCTCTACCACCAAAATCCATCATCATTTCCACCAACAACGTCCACCTGCTCATCTCCAGCAAGAGTGTCAACATGCTCATCGCCAGCATCAACGTCCGCCTGCTCACCACCAATAGCAGTTCCCACCAGCTTGTCGACGATTTAATCTTGTTGACCTCACCTCAATCATCTCACCTCGTCCACCTCGACGACCATCTCACCAAGTCTACCTTGACAACCTCGCCAACCTATGACCGAATGACCTCGAGCTTGGTTTTCCTCCACTAGACGATCTTTCTGATTCCAAAAATCTTTAACACCACTACCAATTGCCAAAAACGAGCTCGTCCTCAACAAGATAGTCTCTCCACTCGAAAATGAAGTCTTCACACCAAAGTTTACATCATCTCCAAAAATGATCGAGGGTGATACGGAAGGCACATTCGGTCGCCTCTCTCTACCACCAAAATCCATCATTATTTCCATCAAAGACGAACCCACTCCATCAACAAGCAAGGTCGTCGGCATCAGTTCATCATTACTCTCCCTTAAGCTAGAAACAAAGAGAACCTGAGCCCCCTCTGCGGCACCATTTGCACCACTCGACCCGTCTCCGTAGCTAACGAACCCAATGTCATCCACCAATGGACATGAACATAGAGCTGGCCGCACCTCTCCTCTAATTAAGATTGCCAGTCATATCCCCTTACAAATAAAAGAAGTTGTCATCTCTAAATCCATCTCCACCTTCTTGTCGCATGATCGAACTAGCAAGATCTCCCACCATAACACCATTCGAGATATGGTGTATATGGTGTTCTCTCTCCACCAGCGAGCGAATGTCCCAACTTCAGCTCGTCGTTGGCCTCCTGCCATAAGCAGAAACCAATGACCTCACCCATTGCCACGATGTCACCCGCGATCGCTAAACGACGACGTCGCCTCAAGATCTCTTTGTTGCAAATCCGGACCGATGAGCACGATACTCCCCAACACGACGATGTCGCTCGTGGTCGCTAAGACAGGACCTCCGCGACCAGGATTTCTGCGACCAGGATCTCCGCGACCAGGATCTCCGCGACCAAAATCTCTGCGACCAGGATCTCGGTGACCAGGATCTCCGCGACCAGGATCTCTGTGACCAGGATCTCCGCGACCAGGATTTCTGCGACCAGAATCTCCGCGACCAGGACCTCTGCAACCAGCATCTCCACGACCAGGATCTCGGCGACCAGGATCTCGGCGACCAGGATCTCTGTGACCAGGATATCCGCGACCAAGATCTTCGCGACCAGGATTTCTGTGACCAGGATCTCCGCGACCAGGATCTCTGTGACCAGGATCTCCGCGACCAGGATTTCTGCGACCAGAATCTCCGCGACCAGGACCTCTGCAACCAGCATCTCCACGACCAGGATCTCGGCGACCAGGATCTCGGCGACCAGGATCTCTGTGACCAGGATATCCGCGACCAAGATCTTCGCGACCAGGATTTCTGCGACCAGGATCTCCGCGACCAAAATCTCTGCGACCAGGATCTCCACGACCAGGATCTCGGCGACCAAGATCTCCGCGACCAGGATCTCTGTGACCAGGATATCCGCGACCAGGATATCCGCGACCAGGATCTTTGCGACCAGGATCTTTGCGACCGGGTCTCTCCTCCGGAGCGCTCTCATTCACGGTCACCAACTCTGCTCCACCTTTGCGACCAGGATATCCACGACCACATTTCTCCTCCGGAGCGCTCTCATCTGAGGCCCTACCTCCGCGACCATGACCTACTCGACGAGGACCTCCACCATCAAGGACTCTGCGACCAGGACTCCCCTCAGGAGCATTCTCGGACTTTATATTTCTCCAAATATCAAAGTACGACCACTATATAAAAGTGTTGCAGCTCCGCGCTCACACTTTCAAGACTTTGCAAACGAAATACGAGATCCGTTCTCTAGTGATGCAGCTCCACGCTCACACTTACACATTTCGCAAAGAGATAGGATACATTCCAGAAGTGTTGCAGCTCCGCGCTCACACTTCAACTCTTTGCAAACGAAATAAGAGATCCGCTCTCTAATGTTGCAGCTCCGCGCTCACATTTATACATTTCGCAAAGAGATTCGGAATACATCCCAAAAGTGATGCAGCTCCGCGCTCACACTTCAAGACTTTGCAAACGAAATACGAGATCCGTTCTCTAGTGATGCAGCACCACGCTCACACTTACACATTTCGCAAAGAGATAGGATACATTCCAGAAGTGTTGCAGTTCCGCGCTCACACTTCAACTCTTTGCAAACAAAATAAGAGATCCGCTCTCTAATGTTGCAGCTCCGCGCTCACATTTATACATTTCGCAAAGAGATACGGAATACATCCCAAAAGTGATGCAGCTCCGCGCTCACACTTCAAGACTTTGCAAACGAAATACGAGATCCGTTCTCTAGTGATGCAGCTCCGCGCTCATACTTACACATTTTGCAAAGAGAGGATACATTCCAAAAGTGTTGCAGCTCTGCGCTCACACTTCAACTCTTTGCTAACGAAATAAGAGATCCGCTCTCTAATGTTGCAGCTCCGCGCTCACATTTATACATTTCGCAAAGAGATACGGAATACATCCCAAAAGTGATGCAGCTCCGCGCTCACACTTCAAGACTTTGCAAACGAAATATGAGATCCGTTCTCTAGTGATGCAGCTCCGCGCTCACACTTACACATTTCGCAAAGAGAGGATACATTCCAGAAGTGTTGCAGCTCCGCGCTCACACTTCAACTCTTTGCAAACGAAATAAGAGATCCGCTCTCTAATGTTGCAGCCCCGCGCTCACATTTATACATTTCGCAAAGAGATACGGAATACATCCCAAAAGTGATGCAGCTCCGCGCTCACACTTCAAGACTTTGCAAACAAAATACGAGATCCGTTCTCTAGTGATGCAGCTCCGCGCTCACACTTACACATTTCGCAAAGAGAGGATACATTCCAAAAGTGTTGCAGCTCCGCGCTCACACTTCAACTCTTTGCAAACGAAATAAGAGATCCGCTCTCTAATGTTGCAGCCCCGCGCTCACATTTATACACTTCGCAAAGAGATACAGAATACATCCCAAAAGTGATGCAGCTCCGCGCTCACACTTCAAGACTTTGCAAACGAAATAAGAGACATGTTCTCTAAGTGATGCAGCTCCGCGCTCACACTTACACATTTCGCAAAGAGATAGGATACATTCCAGAAGTGTTGCAGCTCTGCGCTCACACTTCAACTCATTGCAAACAAAATAAGAGATCCGCTCTTTAATGTTGCAGCTCTGCGCTCACATTTATATATTTCGCAAAGAGACACGAAATACATCCCAAAAGTGTTGCAGCTCCGCGCTCACACTTCAAGACTTTGCAAACGAAATACGAGATCCGTTCTCTAGTGATGCAGCTCCGCGCTCACACTTATACATTTCGCAAAGAGATACACAAAGTATATTCAAGAAAAAGGGTGTCACAGCGCTAAGTGATCAAATTTTTCGGCGACCCTACCCACAAGCGGAGGTAACAAGCGACCATTCCAAATAAAAATATTCGAAGCAAGATTGAAGAAGAGTTCAAATAAGGAGTTCAACATGATCCGAAAGGGTCGATACAAGCCGCGACGAGAAGCAAAGTAATCCGGAAACTGAGCATCCAATTTTCCCATCCTTGGACGAGAAGCCGAACGAGTACCTACCAAACAAAAAACACATCACCATCTTTTTTTTAAAAAAAAAGGGGGAGAAGAAGAGGATAAGGTACAAAACAAACCTGAAGCAAAACACGAAAAGCTACGATGAACCCGCTGCCTAATCACCAACGACCAACCTTGCACCCAACACTCTGAATATTCTTCAAATTTTCCTTAAAATTCGGCAAAGGGGGAGCAGCAATACTTTGTCTAACTGCAAAAAGACAAACATAAAAGATCATAAGATAAGAAGCATAACGGATAGCAACATACCAAGAAACGTCAAACTACCAATATTGATTTCTTCTTCCGATATAGCATCAAGCTCACGATCCAGCGAAGAGTTTCTACCCTCGTTCGACGACGAAGTTCCAGAATCTACACCGGATGAACTAGGTGACGATGACAAGCTCTCCGCAGTCGAACCTTCAAATGTAGATTCCTTCGTCGCAGTGGTATCGGGTGTAGCAACGGATCCGGCTTCCTTGACAAAATCATCATAATCATCTATGATAAAAACATCGTCATCTCCATGAACAACATCATTACTCGCTTCATCCGTGGTCTCGCCAACGTCACCGCCGACCGCGACCTCACCAACTTCCCCACCGTCAACAATAGCCACACTCTCTTTCTCCCGGGTAGCATCAACGATCTCATCTACCATAGTGGTAGCAGCGTCAATAATCTCATCCGCCACGGTGGCAGCAATATCACTCCCCTCGCCATCTACAGTGACAACATCGATTTCTTCCTCGTAAATGACATCACGTTCACGCTCTAGAGAAGATTTCCTACCCTCATTCGACGATAAAGTTTCAGAGTCCTCATAAGAAGAACCAGGCGACGATGACGAACTTTCCGCGGTCGAACCATCAAATACATAATCCTTCATAGCAGTCTCACATTCAACGCTTGACACCCCATCTTCGCCATCTAAAGGAGCGTCTAACCTCATCTCCACAGACTCCGGTTCATGAGTCAATAAAATTGGCTTCAACATGGTAACCTCGGCAATCACCGAGGACCACAACAAAACAGCCTCTCCACAAACGCTCGACGGCGACATAGAAGGCAAAGCCGATTCTTTTTCCCCATCTACAAGCAAAGAACCAGACTTCGGTTCACCATCGCTTTCCCGCTGCGAACAAAAATCAACGATTTCAGTCACAGCCACGATGTCACCCGCGGTCGTCAACGGCAGCATCTCCCTGGGATCTCGTAACAAATCCGGGTCAGCGAGCACAATGCTCTCTCCCACGGCGACCTCTCTTACAGCTGCCGAGCTAAACTTCCCGTGACCAGACATCATCTCCGAAGTACTCTCAGCTAAGATCATCAGCTCCGCCTCACCTCCACGCCAAGACACCCCTCTTGGAGCTTTCTCCACCAAGACACCATCTTTCTCCCTCCAAGAGCAAAAGACGGCGACTTCACCAACCGCGACCTCATCACCCGTGGTCGCCAAAGCCATCATGGGGTCTCCTCTTTGCGTGGTCAAACTGGCGACCACGACGCCACCATCCGCAGCCCCGGATCTGCGACCAGCGTCTCCCCCGACCGGCATCTCTCCTCGTTGCGTGGACAAGCCGGCGACCACGGCGCCACCATTCGATGCCCCGAACCTGCGACCAGCTTGCCCCCGACTAGCATATCTCCTTGTCGCAAGGTCAAACCGGCGAGCACAGTGTCACCATCCGCAGTCCCGGATCTGCGACCAGCATGCCCCCCGACCGACATATCTTCGCGGCGGCGAGCGTCTCCCTCGGCCACAAGCACATCTCCCGGGCGACCAGCGTTTTCTCCCGCGCGACCACCATCTTCCTCGGCGAGCATCCCCTTCGGCGACCACCATCTTCGGACAGAACCTATTTACAAACCGGCCTGATTTTGTCTCAAAAACACATAAATTCACCAGAGCTTGACATCTGGCGAACTGTGGGGGGGACAATTGTTGGAGATGGGCCTAGCACAGAAGCCCATTAACTGCTAGGCCCAAAATCAGGCCCGGCCCGTTAACAAAATGATGACTCCTCTAAAAGACAAGACTGTTCTTTGCTATAAAAAGAGGTGTCAGAGTCATTTGAAAGTGGATGAGAAACGTCCAAGACGACCTCTCCATTCCGGAAGAGCTCGCCTTCGACTACCAGAGAACGACTACCAGAAAGTCCGAAACGACCTCTCCTATCCAGGACGAGCTCGTTTCCGACGACCAGAAAACTTGTAAAGAGAATTCATTTAGACATCTTGTTTAGACGATCTCTTTAAGTTCTTGTAATTTCCGAGCTTGTTTACTCTTGACACTTAATACGAAATTCTCCGATCCTTTACATTTTCTACCTCACTACATTACCGACCGAATATGGATTCAACAAACAAGTCCATACAAGAAGTGGAAAGATAATACATGATTTGCTTCATCTATGTAGGATGTTTTTTTTTTCTGGTTTGGTTTGTGTTGAGGAGAGCAGAGGACGTGATTTAATAAGAGAGGGTCGACGAGCTATTTCTCCACGAAAACTATATATAGCATCAGATCTCAAACAAACTATGAGATAGTGTCAAATCTTTATGATTTGAAAGTTATAAACTTATTTATTCACGAATTAAAAATTTCAAATGTATTTCTCTCTAAACCGATACTTTGAAACTTAATTACCCATAGACCATGGTTTTAATTGGTTTATTATTAACCAAATAGTTTAAATCGGATAAACCAAACCAAAATTCATTTTAAACAATTTTTATTAAAGAATATTGTTTCTCTTCTTGCTAAAATTTCAAAATATAGATTTTTTTGAATTCAAAAAATCTTTCTTAATTTTTTTATATTTTTACGTTTTTTAAAAATTTAAACAAAAGTGTACATCAAAATTTTATGTTTACAAAATTTAATAAAATTACAATGAACAAATTTGAAAGTAAAAGTATATGTCAAAATCTATGTTTTGTTGAATTTTGACGTAGATCAAATTTCAACAAAATTAGAACTTTTGACATATATTTTTATCAAAATTTATTTATTTTATTTCAAATTTCAAAAAAAAAAAAATTAACATGCTTATTTGTTTATTGTGATTTTATTAAACTTTATAAAAATGAAATCTTGATGTAATTTTTTTTTAAAATTTCAGAAAACACAAAAATATAAAACCTAAAACTTCCTTAAAGTTAAAAAAATCTATATTTTGAAATTTTAACAAGAAGAAAAACAATATTCTTTAATAAAAATTGTTTAAAATAAGTTTTTGTTTGGTTTAGCCGGTTTAAACTTTTTGGTTTATAATAAACCAATTAAAACCATGGTCTATGGGTAATTAAGTTTCAAAGTATCGTTTCGGGGAGAAATACATTCGAAATTATTAATTCATAGAGAAATAAATTTATAACTTTCAAATATGGAGATTTGATACTAAGTCATAGTTTGGTGGGGGACATGAGGCTATATAATAGTTTTCATGGGGAAATAACTCTTAAGAAGATAACAGAATAGTATAGAAATAATGTGGAAATGATGAAGAGCCTAAAGACCAAGTCAAAATTAGGATAGTAACAGAAGCGAAACTTAAGATGACTTTTTGTTATCTAAAAATTGAAAAACTTTCTCTTACCATTGTGAAAAAACCTCTTTTTAAGAAAATTGGCAGAACACGACATGGCGCATGAATCATGACATAGGCAATTTAATAGCAGACGAATCAACCTGAGGTCTGATTATATCCACAAGCACCCCCAGAGTTTATGCACGTTAGACATTCTTGGTTAACTTCAAGCTTGAAACCCTCTCCAAGACCTTTCTGCAGATTACTGACACTTTCGCAAGATAGTCCGAAGTCGTTTAACTGACCTCTAATCCCGACAAGTAGAGAGGAAGAGAGGTTTCTTGTCACATAGTAACTTCTTCCATCATTCCCACAAGAAAGATCTCCACTATGAGCAGAAACATACTGTGAAAAGTCTTGGCTGCAGTTGTAATAGTTTTGTAAGAGTTTAACTAGATGGACTTAGGTTTGGTGTCTTTCTCCAACCTTCTTTTTAATTTTATTTTGGACGACGACTTTAAAGTCATGTGGTTTGACATTTCTTTGTTTTTTCTTTGTGGTCGAAATTTGTGTTTGACATTTCTTATTACTGAAAATTTGAACCACTGCAAAGGCCCTTTCCGAGTTTCTTCCTTTGTTTCAGTTTCACACCCAAACAGAAGCTTAAAGGTAATTGTTCTGTGTTCCTTTGATTCACGGTTGGGTTATATCTACAAAAAGGAAATAAGTATTTACACACAAGTGGTTCTGTTTGCTCTTTGGATCAGAAGCAGCGAATGAGATAATTATTTGGTTAAATCCTTCCCGAAAACAATGTGTTCAAGTGTTCTTTTTTATATAAATAGCGTTAACAATTTAATCTCCCACCAAGTAGGTTCACTCAAAAACTAACAGCTTTCGAATTACAGTTCATGGAGAAAATCATACACCACAGTCAGTCACTGGTGACTGAATTCTCCTTCGATAACACACTTCTAACTTTTGTATAAATATAATGGTTTCGTTCTTTATGCGACATCCATGGAACATACTTCTTTGTTACTCGATATATCCTCTGACAACGTAGAATGTTCTTGAAACGGTGCTGCTGGAATTTGGAAAACAGGTCTAGGAGGGACTTCAAGAGCATCCACACTTCCTTCCATCATCTCTACAACTCTGTTCATCAGCGGGCGATCTGATGGGGAAGGCTGAATACACCACAAACCCACCAATGTCATCTTCTTTGCTATCTCCTCTTCTTCGCTGGTAATCACATTCCTGTTATTCTTCCCACTGTCTCCCTTTTCAAGATCCTTATATATCCATTCAGGAAAGTACATTGAACTTGCATTTGATGAGGAAGTTTGATCAGCTCGTTCTTTGTTCCTTGCTCCTATCATCTCCAGGACTAACATTCCGTAGCTATACACATCTGACTTGTGTGAAACCCGACCGTACATTCTTGAAAACAGTTCAGGTGCAATGTACCCTATTGTGCCTCTTGTGTCCATCATTGACAAGATGCTCTCTTTCTTCTCACACAGCTTAGCAAGGCCAAAGTCTGAAACTTTGGGGCAAAAGTTTTCATCTAAGAGCACATTGTGTGGTTTTATGTCAAAATGTACAATCCTTGTTTTGCAGCCATGATGCAAGTACTCTAGACCACGAGCAACTCCTAGCGCAATTTGATACAATGTCGTCCAATCCATTTCCACTGAGGTCTTGTTTGAGATGAATTTATCAAGAGACCCATTTTCTAGAAATTCATAAATGATTGCTCTCTTGGAACCTTCAGAGCAGAATCCAAGCAAGTCAACAATGTTGACATGAGAAGTTTTGCTCATGCTTGCAACTTCATTGATGAAGTCTTCCCCGTCACTCTTTGATTCTTTCAAGATCTTCACTGCAACACTACGCCCGTCACAAAGGACTCCTTTATAAACAGTGCCAAATCCACCTTTCCCAACCACTTCAGTGAATGACTTTGTAATTCTCTTAAGTTGCACGTAGCTATAGTGTTTCAGTGGTATAAGGGCCTTTAGATTTTGTTGTCTTGGATCATCCGACGTCTTCATGCGCTGGGTGAAGTAACAGAACCAGCTTAGGGATGAAAGAAGTAACCCCAAAATTGTAACACCTACCCCGATTCCTAGAGATACAAACACAGATTACATGGTTTCATAACAAGATTATGATAATCAAATCAGGTTTTTCGAATAAATAGGGGAAGGGGGAGCACCTATTTTTATTTTATTATTGAGGCCTGGCCAGTCCATGCATCAGTGAAATTGCAGTAAGAAAATATCAGTTAGACCTGGAGACATAACTTTGAATCCTACTAGAATTAAAAAAAAAAAAAAGAAACATCAAAAAAAGCTATTTGCTTTAGTTGCAAGTTTGGTGGAAGCGAGACTGGGGCAGGGGGACAATTTGGCTGGAAGAACTAATTCTTGTTTCGTATGCTTTTTTGTGAAAGCTTTTTCTAGGGGTTGGTTTCTCTTTTAGTACGGATGAATTCCATACTTTGTATACTCTCTCAATTTTAAAATATATGATGTTTTAGACCTATAAAAAAGTTTTTTTCTGTTTTAAATATATTTATAAAAATATAAATTAAAAACTATTCCAAAATATTGTTAGCTAAATTTTAAATAAAATAAAAACATTTTATTATTAAAACATTAAAAACTTCCTAAAACAATACTAAATAGAGGGAGTATTGTTTAGGTTTGATTAGAAAAACTTTATAACCAGTGGAATTATAATGTGGCCTCTCTAAACAATACCAGATGATACCTCCTGCGGTCTGATTATATAAAACACATTTAACAATCTGTGTTAACTTCAAGAGACTCTTTGTGTACCCTGACCTTTTTTTTTGCAAATTACCCTGACTTCTTCTAAAAGGTCACTGATCCCTTGAGGTAGAGGGACTGAGGGGTGGTGAAAATAATAATATTTAATTAAAATTCTACTTTTGACAAAAAAAAATCCTTCTAATTTAGGACTTCGAAAAATAGAAACATGACCCTTAAAAATTGGTATAATTTAGCGAAAAACGAGATAATCGTTAATGTCATTTGTGTTGTGCAAAATTGGTTTGTTGAAACTGAATCTAAATGATAAAAGGACTAACCTTGGACATCATCCATACACGAGGACTTGTGAGGTTTATCTGAACACAGACACTGGAAGTTTCCCGATGCTGAATCCGAACCACAAATCCCACTGGAACTGGCACAATCCCGGCAAGTCTTATCTTCAAGATTGTACCTCAATTCGAACCCCTTTTCCAAAGCCATCTTCAATGCTTGATCTGAGTCATTCGGCTGGTGAAGAAAGTTCTTGGCCGAAGCAAGCATTGGAATTTCTCCAACCATGGTACAGTTTTGAGGAGGATTAGTTGATCCAAAGAAATGATATGTCATTGGAATTTTGTTGCTTAGTTGGCAAGAAATCGTTGACGAAGTTGTATTACCGGGACAATTGAATAGAAAGATTGTCTCGGTGTTATGGCTTAAATTGAACTCCTTAGCTCCCGTGAAGTCGAAAATCTGTGGGCAACCACCGTCGAACAAACTCTCATCGGATACGGTGATTGTCTTGTTATCCAGATTCGCAGAAACGACGCGAAATGTGAAATTCTCGATCTCTAGAACTAAAGTTTGATTCTCCACGCAGGAAAGCTCGAACTCTGTTTCGCCGCAAAAACTGGGTTTGCCTATGGAATTACCCCAAAATGGGTAAGTGATGTTCGGGAACAGCACCGACGGATCGGATCCGCATCTCAGAGGTAATCGGCACTCCTCATACTGTCGATCAGCAGAGAAGCAAGACGGGAAGCTAGCTATGGAGAAGACGACGAAGGTGATGAGGAGCGGAGGAGACATGGAAATTGGGTTTGGTGAAGACTAACAACAAAAAAGTCTTTTCTTTCTGATCTGTTGAGAAAATCAACTTACAAAGTCAGAATACAATGATGTAGACATTTCACATCCATATAGAGTTAGAAGGTCAGAAACACATATTATAAAATGAATTCAAACAATCATTTCGTTCCTTAGATGAAACTACGAGGAAGACGGACATAAAAAACGTTTTTGTCACTAAAAATAAATTTTTAAAAAAAAATCAAAATAGATTATCTTAAATATATTATGTATATTTACATTTCCTAATAAAATCTATTTTGATCATTTTTCTTGAAAATTATTTTTGTGGCAAAAATATTTTTTAAATTATCATAAAATATTTCTCTATATTATATTTTATATCCAAATATCTAATTTTATCCAAAATTAATTAAATAATAAATATTTTTTTGGGAGGACGGGTGAATCGCTCTGTCTTTTGTTCAGCTCTCAAATCCATTTTTTTTTTTTTTGTTATCTCATACGTGTTTCTAAAAAAAGGAAATTTATCAATTTTTCGGGATCTTAAATCGCGAGGAGCTGGATGAAAAGAAACTTTCACGTTCAGTTCTGCAGTAGAGACGTATCCTAATGATAAATGGCTCATCTCGCTGTGACCTTTTAAATTTTCAAAACTTATGTCACTCCATCCTCGCAAGGCAGAGAATTTGTTGTTGTCTCAGCTGTACTACTGGAGACTCTGAGTTATTGAAAATTTAATTTAAATTTTGGATACTGATTATTACAAATATTATTATAATTAATAACTCTAATATATATTTATATTTCATATACTTTTGGATACTCGTTAGTATTCTATTCAGGTTGGGTTTGGTATCATTCTTTGTATATAGTCGTTTAGACCCGTTCAAGTATTTACGCCAAGTCTTGGTTTAGTACTTCTATCCTAGAAGCGTTGGAAAAGGAACCTAGAGGTCTAGTAAGATGATGTACTGAACTGATATATCTGAATGTAGCGTTGCAAAAAGACTTATGCCATGTTTATCCACGGTCTCTTAGGCGGAGTTCTTAACTTATAATTTCACGTTTTTTTTTTTTTTTTTAATTTTTCCGTTAAGAGACGTCTCTTAGATCTCTTATTTAAGAGACGGTTCTTAAGTTTTCTTAGTTAAAAATTAAGAAACGTCTCTTAGAAAAACTAAAAATCTCATATTAAAAGACCTACAATAAACATACCCTTAAAAGCTTTGCTCTAACAATTCTAAAACTGTTGGATATTTGATCCATAGGAGAACATCATACACATGGATCGAGATGATTAAAGACGATTTACTTTAAGCAGTGAAGCTCTAGTAATGGATGACGTGACATTGGGGACAATCCTTACCCGAGAAGGAAATCAACAGTAATCAAAAACAAGAATCAGAAAATGGTCAAAAATAATTATCCATTTATTGGTGGATTTGTGACCACACTTTTGTGTTGACTTTTTTGACTATTATTTTATAATTCATTAGATTATTAATCTAAATAAACAATAACTATAATAATAACATCAAAATGTTTAAAAATTACTGAAGATTGAATAATTATGAATTAAATGTTCTTTGAAACAGAAAAAATGAGTTTAGTAACATAAGAACAAGTGTTAAAAAGCAACATAAGAATACATATGTTAAAAACAAATCTTTAAACGAAATATAGTGCATTCATCATGTCGCCGTTACTTAATTCATTTGTTCTTCTTAGTCTTGTCTTTCTCCATGGTCTCAACGGATCTGTCCTGGTTGTGTTTTGACAAAAAAACGATAAGCTTAAATAAAACTAGATTTAGGAAATGATTGGTTAGATTGTAGATGTAGAAATGTAGCTGCAGGTTCTTTCTATGTAGAAAAGTTGTAGGATGATTCCCTTTTTTAATCACTGTCACAAAATTATATCGCAACTTTTGAGTTGTGTTCTTGTATACTAAACATCAATAACATTTTATTACATAAATGAATTTCAGGGCAAGAAGATTCCAGCTTTCACTTTGTAGAGCATACCAATACTTCAGAAACGCTTGAACTCTCCTCAGAATCCCATAAAGATTGAGAAAGCTGTGAGGCTGGTGCTGGAGTTTGTTGCAAGACAGGCATAGGAGGCACTTCAAGCGCTTCAAGGCTTCCTTCCATCATCTCTACTACTATGTTCATAGGCGGGCGGTTTAATGGGGAAGACTGGATACACCACAACCCCACAATTTTCATCTTCTTTGCTATCTCCTCTTCTTCACTTCTGATTCCATTCTCGGTAAGACTTCCATTGTCTCCCTGCTCGAGATCCTGGTATATCCACTCTGGAAAATACATTGAGTTTGCGTTGGATGCAGAGATTTTATCAACTATATCTTTCTTCCTTGCGCCTATCATTTCGAGTAGTAACATCCCATAGCTATACACATCTGACTTGTGAGACACACTCCCATACAATGGGGAGAACATCTCTGGTGCAATGTACCCTATTGTCCCTCTCATGTCTAGCATCGATATTATGCTCTCTTTTTTCTCACAGAGTTTAGCAAGTCCAAAATCAGAGACTTTGGGGAGAAGATTTTCATCTAACAGCACGTTTTGAGGTTTAATGTCGAAGTGCACGATCCTTGTTTTGCAGCCAAAGTGCAAATACTCTAACCCCCTAGCAACTCCTAGTGCAATCTCATACAGTGCCGTGAAGTCCAAATTCATTGAGGTGTTGTTTGAGATGAACTTATCAAGCGACCCACTCTCTAAAAACTCATATATGATTGCTCTTTTTGAACCTTCAGAGCAGAACCCAAGTAGGGAAACAATGTTGAGATGAGATGTTTGGCTCATGCTGGCAACTTCATTGATGAAGTCTTCACCATTATTGTCTTTTGAATCTTTCAAGACCTTCACCGCAACCATACGTCCATCACAAAGGGTTCCTTTGTAAACAACTCCAAATCCTCCTCTCCCAACTATTTCTGCAAACGACTTTGTAATTTTCTTCACTTGCGCATAAGTATAGTGTTTGAGTGGAATAAGAGCCTTTAACTTCTCTCGTCTCCTATCATCTGATGTTTTTCTCTTGCGGAAAATTTGGACCCCGATACAGGGGCATAATAATACCACCAACGCAATAATACCTGTTAGTGAAAACAAAGCTAGAAAAACGGAGAAAATGTTTGATTAGTAATTTTGTAATAATATAGGACGATTATTAATATCTATCTGGGCAGAAAACTAACGTATGAGAATATAGGTGAGCACAATTATCCCTGCAGAACAATTAAATAAATAAAAGTTGTCAGCATAGAACTAAAGTTCCATCTTAAAATGAAAACAAAAGAAACATCCAAGACAATTAACTCAGAGAAGAACAATGGTTTAGAATGAGGATAAGAACAGTCACTCCAATAAAGGTTACGCACCTATTTCCGCTTGAACCTCAGATCCTGCATAATTTAAATAGCATACAAAAGAAAGTCAGTTTGAGCTGGAGACAGAACTCTGAATACTAAAAAAAAAAAAAAACTAAAGGTGGTTCTTGGGGAGGGACATCAGAAAACAAGACCATGGATGAAAGAAAACTTACGGTGGTGTGTCGGGCATGAACTATAATGCGGCCCATCTTTGCAATAACAGACGAAGACGCTTGAGGTCTGATTATATCCACAAGCACCCCCAGAGTATATGCAACTCTCACAATCCGAGGCTACATAAAGATCGAAACCCTCTTCAATAGCCTTCTTTAGATTATCCTGACTCGGACTTCTCTGCAGTGTCTCCAAAGCTGATCCAGATGCAGGAATACTAACGTTTCTTTTACAAGTTTCCGTGAATTTGTTTAAAAGACCTCTAATCTCGTCAAGTGAAGGGGACGTGAGGTTTTTTGTCACATAGTAATTTCTTATGCCATTCACAGAATCAAACTCTCCGATAAAACTACTATTAGACCTAACTGGTGAGATGTTTGGACAGTCATAATAGACTGTAAGGAGCTCGGTGTCAGGGGAGAAGATAACAACGTTTTCATTGAAGTGCACATTCAGTGGGTTTCTGGGATAAAGATTGTCAATATAATCCGATCTTATAAGCGTGATCTTGTAATAGCTACTATGTTTTATTCTGAAATTTACTGTGGAAATCTTGACCTCTGCAAAGCCTCCGCTACAGTTGAGCTTGAAGTCTGGGTGGCCACATGCTTCTCTATCAGGTATCCAGAAAGGATAATAGACGTCTGCGTGGTCGCCACAGCTAAACGTCTTACTGCAGAGTGTGTACAGCTCATCATCATCTGAGAAAAAAAAAACAAGATGGGATCAAAAAAGAGCATCCATATGATTATTTAGGACAAAAATATTGTTATGAGACCAAGATTGATTGATCATTAATTCATTATGTTCTCCTACTGTTTTGTTTCCTTTTTGAATGAGAATTACTGGTAACTTACCACATGTTGCACAAGAAAATAAGGAGAAGAGGGAAAACAATATCAAACAAAAACTGAAGGGATAGTTCATTCTTGAAAAGTGTGTATTATTCTGTCTTTGGTTGCTGTTAAGAGGAGCAAGAGAAGTGGTTTAAACCAGAGAAACCAATTACGAAACGGCATACCTTTTCTATTCGCATTGCTTTATTAATTGACCCTGGTCAAGTCGTCTCCGTATATTCTTTCTATGAAAAGAAAAACAAAAGAAAAACAAAAGAAAACATTTCTATGGAAAAAAAACAAAAGAAAACAAAATTGAGACAGAGAAAGATTTTGACTTGGTGTTCATCGATTATCCTTTGGACACCGATTAATATGACAAATACGTTGCTGACGAGGAGTGGAATTGATCAATTCTTTTTTTCATTTAGGTTGTTTCCAGGCCCGGGCCAGCAGTATTTAGGGCCTAAAGCCCAAAATATATAAACCAATCCTAAAAATATGTTGTCAGTAAATAGGTAAAAGCCAAGAGTTGAAGCTGCACTCTTTTGTTCTTTGACTTAAATCAGAAAAAAAAAACTAACTAGACATGGACGTTTGGGTCTTTGAGTCGGGTCTGGACCGATTTTTTTTGAGTTCGAGTTCTTCGAATCTTAAATATTAGGACCCAATTAAGTTCTAAACCTAATACATAGGAGAAAAAACTAAATATAGAGAAATGAAAATGTCTAGCTTATCCAACCCTAATTCCTTTTTATCCAACCCTAATTCCTTTTTTTTCCAATAAATTACTTTCTTTCTGTTTGATTTTGTCCTCTGTTGTCTTCTCCGTGTTAATTTTTTTGTCGAAAAAGTTAAAGAACAAAAAGTTAAAGAGAAAAGTTAACTAATGAGTTACACAAGAACGAAGCCGTTTAAACTAAATGGTTTATTTTTCTTAGTTAATTACCACGTAATACAATTTAACTACTACACAATACAATAAAAACTTCACTTAATCAATACATGACAGACTGTTTATCTTTGCTAATGTTTGACAAGTATAAATTAGGTCAATGTATGTTAAAACCAAATTTTGAAAATTCGTGTATTGAATTTAATTTTTGTATTAGTTGATGTATGTTTTCACACAGGTGAATTGTTTATGTATTGATCGGGACCGTTGGCCATTGTTGATGTAGGAAACGACCGATTCGTGTTACCGGGTTAACAACAACTCTTATTTTGTAACGTTTGACTAACGGAAATTAAGTCAATATATATTAAAATCAAATTTTGAAAATTCATGTATGAAAATTGAATTTTGTACTAGTTGATATATGTTTTCGCACAGGTAATGTATTTATGTATTGATCGAGACCGTTGACATTTATTGACGTAGGAATTGACCAATTTTCCACTAGAGGAGCATCTCCTGGTAAAAAAGAGAAGTTATTTTAATAAAAGAGATTATCACAACTTATACTACACAGCTATTTAAAGAAAGAAAGCCCGAGTTAAGTTTTTGACCAAAAAAAATCATGCATTAAGGAACGAAATAGAAAGTGAGAGCACTCTCACCACTGAGTGTCTGCCATGGACTTTTTAGATTTTTGAGCATTGATTTGAGCAGCAAAAAACTGAATCAGAACAACACCACAGAGTAATATTGTCGAAGCTCTCATTGTTGGATTACTTCGCCGGAAGTTAACTTCACAAGCTTCTTTCTTCTCGGGGACTTACACCATATAGATAGAAAAACAACAGTAGTAGATTTTTATGCATAAGCTCTTCTTTAATAAATGGCTTTCTTAGTTGACTCTTAAAGTCGTCTCTTCACTAATTTTTTTAATAATATTCTCTACTAAACAGATAAAGACAAAACAGATTTTGGAGATAGTATGGTATAAGTTTGCCAATAGGGAAGTTAACATGGATAGTTGAGTTTTTACCCACCTAAAATTAATTGGTTAAACATGGATAGAAATTTTAAATTCATATTTATGTTGGTTAAATACAAAAGGGTAATTGGGTTAAACATAGATATATTTTTTTTAAATCCAATTTATGTTGGTTAAATACAAAAGGGTAATGATATACCCATGAGTTTTCATTATATTATTATGTTTTTCACTATTTTAAATAAATTAGATAAAAATTGTAATACTGAGTTTTCACACTAAAATCGTAAAAATAAACTTTCGTGCTAAAGCCATAAAACGAGTTTTTTCACCAAAACCGTAAATACGAGTTTATTCGCCAAAATCGCAAAAATAAGTTTTGTCTCCAAAACCACAAATACGAGTTTTCCCGGAAAAACATTTTATCCGCCAGAACCGTAATAATGAGCTTTCCCGTCAAAACCGAAAAATGAGTTTCTCACCAAAACTGCAAAACGAGTTTTTCAGCCAAAACCGTAAAAATAAGTTTTTCTGTCAAAACATGAAAAACGAGTTCGGCCAAAACGACTTTTCTCGTCAAAATCGGAAAAAAAAAATTGTTTCCCCCCCAAAACCAAAAAAAAAAAGAGTTTTTCACCAAAACCGCAAAACGAATTTTCTCGCCAAAATCCGAAAAAATGAGTTTTCCCGTCAAAATCCGAAAAAACTAATTTTTCCCACCAAAAAAAAAATTTCTATCAAAACTGCAAAATCTTCTTTAAGTATTAAAGCTAAGTTAATGATATTAATAAGAGGAATACTCTAAAATAGACCTTAAAAAAATTTATCACCAAAATAGATTTTATTTGTAAATATACATTTATACTATTGAGTTAACTAATCTAGACTTAGGGTTTCGAGTTATGAGTGGAGTTTTGAAAGTGAAGTTTAAAATTAAAAAAAAAAATCAAAATAAAACGGTCTATTTTAGTTATTTTTTCTTTGAAGTTTATTTTTGTAACAAAAAAATTTAAAAATATCTATTTGAATGATTTATCTTATTAATATTCTATATGACCTTTTTAGAATTAATAAATAGTAATTGGATACCCATGGATAAACATATACCCTACTAGTTGCTTTTTGGGTTTGGGTTCAACTTTGATGTTTATGAATTTTCACGGATTAGATATAATTATTAAAAAATATTAATACAAAAAAAAATAGCTGAAAAAAATAATTAACGTCAACTTTAACGACGCTAACGCCAATAGCAAAACCTTAAATCTAAATCTTAAACCCTAAATCTAAAATCTAAACTTAAACCCTAAGCCTTAAATCCTAAATTCAAATCATGTATTCAAAACTCTAAACCCTAAACCCTAACTCCTAAACCCAAACCCTAAATCATAAACCCTATAAATCATAAACCCAAATGTTATACCCAAAACTCTAAACCATAACTCATAAACTCAAACGCTAACATCTAGGGTTTAGGCTTAGGGTCTAGGATTTGAGTTTAAAATCTAAGATTTTGAGTCTAGGATTTAGAGTCTAAAATTTGGTTTAGGATCTAGAATTTTAGGTTTAGGGTCTAGGATTTGGATTTATATTTAAAGTTTAAGCTTAGAATTTTTAATTTGGGATTAGAATTTAGTTGGCTATATTATTAAAATTGATGGTATTCTTTTGTAAGCTATTTTTTTTAATTAATATTTTTTATTTAATAGTCTACGTGTGATTTTAATTGCTTATAAGAGGTGTATTGAACCAAAAGATTCACCCAAGGGAGTGAAGGTAAGGGCATCATTATCCCTAGAACCCTTAATGGGGTTCTTAAATTTTTTTTTTTTTTTGCTGTTTAAAAAAAAGAAAAAAAAATTCAAAAAACGAACCAATCGCGGGCCGCCACGTATCAGTGGGGCCCGCAAACAGTGTAAGAAACTTTCCAAAACCGGTTCTTATTTAGTAGTTTTTACAAGAATGAAGGACAGCTCTGAAGCTTGAAAGTCAACAGAGGCGTACGTCTCTCTTAACTCATGCGAATAATTCCATGATTTTAATCACCTTCGTAGAAACTTCTTCGAGACCTTTCAACGTTTTCCAACTTTACCATCAGATTCTTATTCGTATCCATTACATGTTTCCTCAGGCAGCTTTACCCATTCCACTTGCTCTTTGTTGTTTCTTTCTTTCTCCGTTGTACCAATTCCTTTGGTTCATTTATAACTTATAACACAAACCAAACTCCAGGCAAAAAAATCAGTTATGAACTCTCGATCAATCATCAGATTCTCAAAACCCACTTTTCATCTGGTCATATTCTGCATCCTCTCTTATTGTACTACCTTCCTTGTGCTTCAAGTCAGGAAGAACTTGGGTATTGTGGAGAGTTGTTTCAGTGTGGGAACATAACCGCTGGTTTTCCCTTCTGGGGTGGGAAACGTCCTGATCATTGCGGTCATGCATGGCTGGAGCTTCACTGCAATAACAACAACATTACATCTTTAATCATCTCAGACCAAGAGTACTCTGTTCTCGATGTTGATCAAACATCTTACAGTTTAACACTTGCCAGGACAGACCTGCTAGGCCCTTTTTGCTCCGCTAAGTTTAATACCACAACCCTGCCTCCCGATATCTTTGAGCTCTCACCAACCTATAAGAACCTCACAGTTTCTTACCTCTGTGATCCTTATTCTTCATCCAATTTTACATGTCATGATAAGGGTATTGTGAGGGTGTCTCAACATGAACAGGTTTATTCCTGTAATGATAGTTTCATAGTGAATGTTCCAATGAGTTTCTTTCCAGAAGAGAGAAAGTTTAATTTGAATCAGTTGGAAAGTGTTCTAAGAGAAGGTTCGAGGTGAAAGTGGAGATCGATGAGATAACTTGTCAAGAATGTTCGGTCCTCTGGTGGAATCTGCAGCTTTAATGGTACCACACAAGTTTGCTGCAAGACAAACTCACCCTCAGGGATCATCTGCGAACCAAAGCGTCAACAAGTGGTAAAGTAGCATTTCATATGTCTCTGATTTTCCTATTGACCTTCATGGAAAAAAAAAAAACATAGTAGAACAACATGTACTGTCCTAATACAATCATATGGATGTTCTCTTCTCTCTCTTTTTTTTTCAAATCAACACATTTTATGTTAATGAATAAAATTCCACATTGGTAGTTGAAGAAATAATTAATTAATATATAAATAGTTATTGTCAATTTAGTTATCAGCAATTGGTTATAGTTGTAACCTATGATAAATCCGAACTTACATCTTATGTTTTGGCAGCTGCTGAGCTTCCGACCGTTGTAGTACCCCGTTTATCTGTGGAGATCACGGTGGTCTCTTGTACCCTTTCTGGATTCCTGGCAGAGAAGAATGTGGCCACCCTGACTTCAAGCTCACCTGTATCGGAGGATTTGCAGAGGTAAATATAGCCTCGGTGAAGTTCAAAATCTTAGAAGCAAACTACACCACTCGTATCATAAGACTTGCCAGATCTGATTTTTAACGGCCACCTTTGCCCCCAAAATCCTTCACATGCGCCATTAGACCAAACATTCTCTCTATTTTCACCTGATGCCGAGCTGCTAACACTTTATTATTACTGCGGAGACTTTACATTCTCAACGCCTGCTTACGATCCTGCCTACATCAGAGAGCTTGGTTGTGATGATGAACTCGTAGGAAGTTACTTTGTGACGAGAAACCTCTCGTCTTCTGTACTTGACGGAGTTAAAGACCTTTTAAGGGTCCTCGGGGTATGGTGCACAAACGTCAGTGTTCCTGCCTCCGGACCTGCTTTGAGAACACTACAGAAATATCAGACTTCAGATAATCTCAAGAAGGTGATTCAAGAGGGTGTCGAGCTTGGGGTTGACCAAGAATGTTACATGTGCATGGACTCTGGGGGTGCTTGTGGATATAATCAAACCACAAGAGGGTTCATATGTTACTGTAGCAATGGACCTCATAGACAGGCTTGCAGTTCCGGAAAGCCTCATGGTAAATGTTGTTTTCTCTCAAGTTAGTTCCATATTGTATGCTTCATGCTGACAAATTTTCCTTGCTACATGGCTTACAGGGACGATTACAAAAATTCTAATAGGTTAGTTTCATGATCAATTTCAAACCGTTTTTGATTAGGAAAATAAAAAGCTTATAAATCTATCGTTTTTCTCTGTTGTTTTCAGGTTTGAGCGTACTAGTAGCGGGCGTTCTTGTGCTCATACTAATTCTCCGAAAGAGAATTTTAATACATGACAACAGAAAACAGAATCTAAAGACTCTTATTCCACTGAAACACTATAGCTATGCACAAGTCAAGCGAATCACAAACTCATTTGCGGAAGTGGTTGGGGAAGGAGGGTTTGGAACCGTCTATAGAGGAACTCTTTCTGATGGTAGTATGGTTGCGGTGAAGGTTTTGAAAGACTCCAAGTGTAATGGTGAAGACTTTGTTAACGAAGTTGTGAGCATGAGCAGAACGTCTCATGTTAACATTGTGTCCCTTCTTGGATTCTGCTCCGAAGGTTCCAAGAGAGCAATTGTTTATGAACTTTTGGAAAATGGGTCTCTTGATAGGTATTTATCAAGAAATACCTCAATGAGCATGGATTGGCTAGCAATGCATGGAATCGCTCTAGGCGTTGCTCGTGGTCTAGAGTACTTGCACTATGGCTGCAAAACAAGGATCGTGCATTTCGATATTAAACCTCAGAATGTATTGTTGGATGAGGATCTTTGTCCCAAGGTGTCTGATTTTGGACTTGCTAAACTCTGCAAGAAGAAAGAGAGCACCATGTCACTGCTAGACATGAGAGGGACGATAGGCTACATCGCACCAGAGATGATCTCTAGAGTTTATGGGAGTGTGTCTCACAAGTCGGATGTGTACAGCTATGGGATGTTAGTCCTCGAAATGATAGGAGCAAGGAATAAAACATCCGCGGAAAACTCTGCATCTAACACAAGCTCGATGTACTTTCCAGAATGGATCTATAAGGATCTTGAGAAGGGAGACGATGAAAGGCTTGTTGTTGGGAATGGAATCAGCAACGAAGAAGAGGAGATAGCAAAGAAGATGACATTGGTGGGTTTGTGGTGTATTCAGTCTTCTCCATCAGACCGCCCACCGATGAACAGAGTTGTGGAGATGATGGAAGGAAGTCTTGATTCTCTTGACGTCCCTCCTAAGCCTGTTTGGCAAATTCCAACAGCTCCTCTTCTTGAAACTTCTTGGAATTCAGAGGGGAGTTCAAGCACCACACCAGAAATTATTGGTTCAACGGGAAAGGATCATGCCATTGTGTTAGAGGTCCCGAGTGGCTGTTGAGACGAAACTAATATACATGATGTGGTTACGGGACATCGGCCCTGAAACTCCAGGTATTCAATAAATAAAAAGAGTTTACAAGTTCAGCTAAACTTTATTTATTGTAGTCATGGGGATGTGCAACGATGATCAAAACCATGACATTTCACTGAAAATCATGCATCTAGTATTTTGGGTCATTTTCACGCCATTCATAGTATTAGTCGAAACCACATTATAACACACATGTTCATAAGGTTAGAGTTTAGATTAATTGAGTTTTTTCATGTTTAATGAAATATTATCTTATGGATTTTTTTTCTTTTTAACCTCGGGCAAATCATAGATTACATCATATAATATATATTCTATTATATATAATGATTAACTATATGCAATACATGCAAACAAGATGAATAGTTCATAAACAACGGATATGGATTAACTGATAGTTTTACATGTATAATATTTTTGATGTAAATGCTATGCTCTATTCGTAGCACACGATTTATTATATTTCTTTTCAATTGTTAGTTTGCGTTTAATATTTTTAGTGATGTCTATTGTATTTTGTCTTTAGCTTAATTTTTTTATTATTTATTTTGACCAAAAATAACGTGCCTTTTTGGATTTTTCTAACTTCTAAGGCCATGATTAACACGGGTCTCTTAAAGTGGGGTTCTTAACGAAAAATTTGTCTTTTTAATTTTTTTTTTATTTTTTTTTCATTTTTCCCGCTAAGAGACGGCTCTTATGGTTCTTATTTAAGAGACGGTTCTTAGCTTTTCTTAGTTAAAAGCTAAGATACGTCTCTTAGAAAAACTAAAAACCCCACCTTAAAAGACCCCGGTTAATCCTGCTCTAATAGCCTTAATGGGCTGCCTTTGACCAGTTGACGGAAGAGATTACCATTACTTATTGAATATTCTTTTGTATCTAAAACTTCACAAACTAGTCAAATATGTGTATCTTTGTATATTAACTTTCTCACCCGAATGAGTAACTTTCTCACCCGAATGGGTCCCACTTCCAATTAAGAACGTTACAAAAGTCAAAAACGATAAAGGGTAAAAGCGTCCACACAGCAAAATGATTTAAACGTCTCATCTCTTTCAATCAGACCGTTACGAGCGAAAAAAAAAAACAGTAAAGCTGTGCGAGAAGACGACACAGTGCGATCAAAAACCTTGAATCGAGATTTTGATCCATCAATAATGTTCGATCCAATGTCTCTCTTACTCTCTCAAAACTCCGATAACAACAACAACAACAACAACAATCTCTGTGGATTCGAGAGAGGATCTAGATACAGAGAATACGCAACACTGCGAGAATCGAAGCTTCGACTTAAGCTAGAGTACGAGAAGATACTCAAGGAAGAAGAAAAGAGGTTCTTCTTCGGCTTAGAGAAGAAGAAACAAACGAGATTCGGTTTTACAAGACATGATGAAATTAAGGTTTCGCCTGAGAAGAAGAAGAACCCTAATCCTCGGAGACTGTCTTCTTCTTCTTCGTTGGCTCAATCAGTTCCTGATTTCTCCGGCATTATCCGTAAGGAAAATCGCCGGCCGGCTAACTCGAATATGCTTCCACGGAGGACTGATCTCACTCCTCCGTCGTCTAAGAGCAGAACCACCGCCTCTGTTTTCTCCGGATCGGTTTCTTCCGTAAGAGGAAGCGTATCGGCGAGTGCGGGAGAGAAGAGAAGCAAAGGGATGAATGCGCGTAAGAGCTACGCCGCTGTTGAAGATCTGAAGAAAATTTCCATGGCTGCAGCTTCAGCTATTAATGGCGGCGGAAGAAAATCACTCGGAGGCGGAGGAGGGAGGAGGAAATCAGTTGGTGGTGGTGGTGGTCGGACTATTCTTGGTTACAGACAAACTTAATGTCTCAATCCTACGATTTGTTTTGTTTTTAGGTTTTGATTGATAAAGATTGGCTCTTTTTTCTTCTTCTTATGATTTGGTTTGGTGATTGATAGATAAGACTTGTGATAATATTCTTACAAGCATTAATTAAAGTAGATCCATAACTAACTCTCCGACCAAACACATAACGATCTCATACGCAATCTCTGACCCAACTCCAAACAAATGGGTTTCAAGATCCATCCATTTCTCCATCTCAATACTGACAACTTCATCCATCTCAACCCGTGCCAATGCTGCCCACTTTGGAACATCCTCGAGAACACCTTGAATCAACTCGGATGCTTCAGCACTCGAAGGATGAAACCCGCAGGAAATGTTTCTTTCTTCCAAGTGTTCGATCATGGAATCAACGAGGAACCCTCCGGTTATTCCAGGGAGATTAAGCAGATTATCAGAACGAGCTGCGTAGATCATGAGTTCGTCGAAGAGTTCTGGTCCAATGAGGTAGTTGTCTTGTGTAGTAGTGGTGCCGACCAATAGCTCGGTTTGGATTATGACTTCTCTTGCTTTGGTGAATCTCTGCTGTGTTAGTATGAGACCTGTGTTGCTTAAACTTCGCAGGACGTTAGAGACATGGCTGACCAGACTAGCGATTGTTTGATAATTACCACCACTAGTTGAGTTCTTGAACAAAGTCGCGGACTCTTCAAGAACGTCCCAATCGGGTTCTACTGGCTCTAGAGGCAGCCTCATCTGTCCAGGAACTACACAAATCATAACGGCAGTTTCAGTTTTTTACAGAAATTAAATTACTGTCTGAATAGATCTTCTATGTACCTGAGATATTGTCGAAGCTATTTGAAAAGCAACTCTCGTTAGAGAAAGATGCATCCAGTACAGAACCAGGGCTAGTGTAATCGCTGTTCGCATTTCCAATGGAACTCCACATCTCTGTTTTGCCTTTCCTCTGCAAGAATCAAGAACGAATCAAAAATGAGAAATGCTAAAACGTGACAACCTTGCAGAGTATTATTAGAACATACCCGATAAGCTGTTTCTGCGTAAGACATGTCAACATCCCTGGTATAAGGCTGCTCGCGTGCTAATGAAGAAAGCAACTCATGGAGAATCAAAGAGGCAGGTTTATTGGGCAGTGCACTTCCTCTTAAGGCTTCATCTTCTTCTTGAGAAGTGAACTCTTTCAACTTCTGCTGAATCAAGCCCACAGTACCGGGATCAAGTTGTATTCTTTTCTGAACACGCGAAGCTCCTTTTCTCTCTTTAGTTTCTCTGTAGCATTGGTTGTAACTTCTATGAGGAGAACCAAGTTTCAATGGAGCAAACGCAGTTTCACCATCTTGTTGTCTTGACACTGGACTAATAGAGCTACTTCCTCCTCCATGACCACTTACACAAGCTAGCCTTCTCTTCCGTGCAGGAGTGCTTAATCCTGATCTATTAGAAGACTCCTCAACTCTCCCGTGAGATTTGCTAGTTGAACCTCTATTCATGGCTATAGAGTCCTTCTCTTTACAGGTGTAAGATTGAGCTACCGGAGGAAACCTTTCCCTCTGCAACACCTGACTGTGAAAATCAGATCTGTTTCTAACACCTTGCATCACCATTTCATCCTTCCCATTGAAGTCAAACCGAGGACGGTGTAGAGCCTTCCTCTCCATTTGATCTATACAGCCTCTGCCTCTACCATAGACAGGCACAGATGGTTCTTGATTTCTCCAAAACACATTCCTTTTACTCCTTTCAAAGGGCGTTGGTTCAGAAACACAAACCATTGTCTTTCCACTTTCTTCAGCTAAAGGACTAGAACCATGAACATCAACAAAGCTACCACATGCTTTACAAGAAGCAACACTATTGTTTGAAACTTCAACTGGCTCTTTCCCAACATTTCCGCACCTTATAGTCCTTGAAGAACTTGGATAAGCAATAGCGTGTTTCGCATTTCTCCTTCCCGGTTCCAGAATCCTAGCAGCAGCATTGATCAACCTAGAGTTACGTCTCTGAAGCCTCGGGCTTTTAACAGGAACAGCCAGATTCTGATGATGATGATGTTTCCTTACTTGGGTCAAAACGTTCTTGATCTGCATGGCATCTGATCCAAACTTCTTCACCATAACACGCCTATCACACACACCTGTTGTTCTCTGCATCTTCTGTGGCCTAGACTTATCCAAACCATTATCTTCTTCTTCCTCATCAGACTCATGGCATTTATCCTTGTCCTGACTCGTCAAATATGATGATTTCTTCTTCTTCTTCTTGTTCTTCCCTTTGTCTCTGTGGTTAGATGGTATAGATTCAAGACCCATCAAACGTGCTACCAAACTAGGAGATCTCATGTCATGTTTTTTAAACTCCACAACTTCACCTCTACTAGGGAAACTTCCTCTGTTCTCATCATCAATCTTCAAAACAAAGGAAACATTAATCAAACTAAAGATTTATTACTCAAAACTACAAAAAAAAGGGTGAAACAATCACCAGGTTAAGCTTAGATTTGAGCAGTTTCTCATTCCCACCAAACCTCTTAGAAGCTTGTTTCCCTGACAAAAAAAAATGAAACAAGAATCTCTTTAATTTTCAGACACAACCGTAGATAAACTGAGACAGTTAGAGACAGATGTAAGTTAGATTTACATGAACCCCAAGACAGACGAACACTAACCAGGAAGAAGCGATTTGCGAGAAAACAGCTTCTTTTTAGCGAAGCGTCGGTTCCAGTCGAAGAGCTGGAAGAAAACACCGACACAACCACTCAGACGATTCGGCCGTTTCTCAGTTATGGCCGCACACGGCACCGTCTCCTGTAACTCTCCCGTCATTACCACGAACGACCGACAAAGCTCAGAGGAAAGATAATGTTTTCTTTAGAGACACATTATTGACTAAGATTCCATAAACTTGAAGTCAGGGGAGAAGAAGAACAATCCTCAAATATAGTGAAAGTTAAATCTGAATTAGATTACTATAAGTGTCTCAGCTTTTGTGAAACTTAGGAGCTCGTGAAGAGGAAGAAGAATCACTTTAAGAAAAGCAGAGAAGAGGAGTGTACATTAGCAATAACGATAGCTTAGTTTACGAGAATAGGGAAAGAAAGGAGACAGATGGATATCAACAAAACGACAGTTGTACAGTGGAAGAAGAAAGTGAGTTTAAAGAAGAAGAAGAGAAAGTGTTTTGTCAAAAAAAAAAAAGGAGAAAGGAGACAAAAGCAAAACGATAGTGACCAAGTGAGTGATAGAGAGATGAGTGATTCACTTTTTCAGTGTTTTTTTATTTACTGTGCGATTCTTCTCTCTGCTGTCACTGCACTGGCGGTGAAAGGGGCTCGAGAGAGATTGTTTTTACAGCTTTCTTTTTTTACTTGCAGAAGATGAGATGAGAGAGAGAGCATGCGTGCGAAAGGTTATCTTAGCTGCTGATAGAAAGTAGACTAAGAGAATATATGAAAATTATCGACAAGAAAAATGAAAGATTTAATTGTTACCAATAAAAGAGCGATGGAATAAGTTTTTTTTTTGTGTGTTTAAGCGTAAATTATTGTAGTTGTGAGAATCGAAGAGCATAACAGTAAAGTTTACAGGCTCGAGGGTTCTGTTTCTCGTTTCTGACGAATCCAGTTTCCTCCGTAGTCCATTTCTCAGTTCCAACTCTTTACATCGGTTTCTGTTCCATGTAGGGGAAAAAACTACTAACAATTAACAAGTCTATTCTAACCAATATTTGTTTGACATCTGTCTTTTTTTTCCCAATCACTAAAGATCACCACACACAAATACAAACCACACCAGCGTGTTTAGTGTTGAAAAGAATGTATAATCGTATATGTTAATGACCAAGACCTACTTTCTTTGGTGACATTTTAAGTAATGAGATCAGCCCCTCTATTGGTACATTTATTTTCTTTACTTACTCGTTACCACTCAATACCTTGCATGGCTACCATGATTTCCAAAGATAGAAACTTAAGATGGCCATCTCCTTGGCCAAGTTATCACTCTAATAAATTATACACTCATCATTCATGGCTAGCTCCACTATAGTTATCTTGTAACTGCTCATACTTTTAACAGTCCAAAAACACTTGAATTTTCCTTTCATGTAAAAGAGGTTAGGACTGAGAAAGCACATCTCCGAGATGGTCTCTCAATACCCAAGCACCTCCTCAAACCTTAGATCTTGTTACATTTGAGCCAAGCATTAGGAGGATGTTTCCACCTTCTGAGGATATTGTTTTCTTCAGCATTCATTTCGCGTTCCTCTTAACCTGTTGAGCTCCTGGGTCATAAACCACAATTCAGCTTCCTCTTTGGCTTTTGAAACAATCTCATTGTCTTGGTATTCCACGTCCTTCCAAACAAATTCCATTTCTGTTTTTCACAAAACCATGTGACCACACGGAAACACTTTCATGAGCTCAGCCTAAAGAATTTGTATATTTATGTCTTTTTTGTGGTGCATGACTGCATGTGAAGATTAATTATACGGATTAGAGCACAAAGCTATCAAAGATCATTGAGCTTATTTATGAGCTAGAGGATTTATTTTGAGAGTTTTACAACATTGTTGTTGTAGCCTACGAACAGTACAGTGCATTAATAAAATTTGTTACTTCTTACGTTTATATGATGAAAATTATTCAATTTGTACTTAGAAGATTTTGGGATTGAATGTTTCACATCTACTCTTGCCTCAGCAGTTATTTCACCTGAAAGCATACAATCTCGGCTGATACAAAAAGCTATCTGTGAAAGATAATCCTAAATCATCCCAAACACTTACTAAGCATAGTATAATGTTCACATACTTTGGATTGTTTCATTTGCATGTAGTGGTTTTCAGTTTTAATTGTACATTAACAAGATGATTTTTATAAATATCAGAATAAAATCACCCATATCATAGCATAATGATCAGCCCGTTAATTGTCAAAAGAAAACTATTAGAAAAGGAAAACTAACAAACAACTTTAGAAGGTTAATTCCAAAAAGTTGTAATGTTTTTTTTTAACTATTAAAAAAACGTTAGGAACATATATTTTCCGGAAACTGATTGCAAAAGTTACAAAACTTTTCCACAAATTCAAATAAACAAAAAAAGTGTAGTCAGACAGGAAAAGCAGAGTTGCGTCTTTGTCTGGGTCTGACGATTCTGAGAGGGTGTCACGGACAAATAAAATAACCCATACACGCTAGGAATCTCTAGCACATCCCTATACTTCTATTCAAATACACTACCTACCTATTGTTTTCTTCTAGGGACAATACTCACAGTGGGATTTTTTTTTTTGGAGGGTCAAACACACAGTGGGAATCTGAAACGAAATTAGTATCGGGGGTCGGGGTGGGGGTGGCAAATTTTCAAACATTAAAAAAGGGACATTTAACTCTACATTTGAGATTTTATGGGGAGGGGAGGGAAAAACTTAAACCAGTTTCGAATCCGATCAGACATGGGGGTAAATAACCGAATAGGTCTTCAATTGATGCATCCGAAGAATCGGTACCGAACGCCGATCAGAACCAAGAACCGAATGAGTATCCGAAGATATCTGAAATATAAATATATATATCTTAAAAATATTAGTTATAATTATACTATGATCAGTTGAATATTAAAATTATTAATTATAAATAAAATATATTAGTTATTTTCTAATATTTTGTGTATTTTTGGATAAAATAAGGATTTGTTTGAATATAAATACTCAAAACAAAATCGTGTTAAATGAGTATTTTTGGTTTTTTTGTACTCTTTAGTAGTCTGGTTACAAAAATTACTCGAATCAAATCTGGTTATATGGTTTACTTTGGATACAAATTCTCGAACCCGTTTTCAAGTACATTGGTTATTTGGTTATTTTCAGGTTCCTAATCATAAGGAACCGAACTCACCCAGACCCGGGATTTTATAATATCGAATGTGGCATAATTTCAAAACTCAGAAAAATTCATTATAAATAGTAAATAAAATCATTTTCTTATAAAATCCGTGGGGCAGATGGCCCACCCTTGTTGGCTGTATATCTGCTAGTGAATATATAAACAGTCAATATAAACAATTTGTTTAACTATAAATTGAAAATTGTTAGTAACATATCTGTTTGACACACCGAAGTGAAGACAATTTCTAAAGGAAACCACAAAAAGCGGTTTTAAATTTTGTCATAATGGAAAAAACAGTGAATCAAATCTTACTATTCGTGAAAGGTAACATTTTGACGAACATGAAAAGACAATAATTCCTGGTGCTTTTCTCTCGAACTGTCGTTTGATTAAACATCACGGTGAAAGCTAAAATTATCGTGATTTTGTTTTATTTTATGCGAACAGTAAAAATGATTTTATAATTGTATATAAGATATATATTATTATAGATTTTCCTTTCTAGTGTGTTTGTTGTATTTGCTCAATAGATGTGGATTTAACACAAAAAAATATGTGGATTTCAAAATCTCTGCAATATAGCTTAAACTTCTTTCTAATATATTTGCATTTCAAATAAATCTATATGCAAATAATTTAAAAGTTATTTGGTTTTCAAAAACAATGAATTTTTATAAAATATTTAAAATCTTAATTGAACAACACCAAAGCTTAAAACCTTTTAGCTATGATTACAAATAAGAATTTTATAACATGAACGAGAATTATTAAATAAATAATATTGGATTGTGATAGGATTTAATTTCTTTTTGAAACTTTTTAATTCACAATTCTATTCAAATATTTTTTTTCTCACTATTATATTTGACACTATGATTGAATAACCATTGTGATTTCCTAGTTTTTTTTTCAAAAATTTTGGTGTATCTACATTTCTCCTCTTGTTGCAAATGCCAATATATATTAGGTTTTGGTTCTATAAACTAAAAAGGAAAAAAAGTCCCAAAAACTAATTATCGAAGCAACTCCTTCCCTCCACCATCTTTCATCTATTTGTCTCTCTTCCTCTTCGTTTAATTATGTTGTTTCACGATTTGTTTTGTGTGCTTAGGTTTCTTAAGCTCATTTGCCATCATTTGCTGCGGGAGATATTAATTATATGATGCCATCTCTCTATGTCCTCTGGTTCCTGTGTAGCCCTTACCCACCTCTCTTTACTGCACTAATTCTAAATATGATTAATTATAGTATCTCTAGTTCTACTATATAATATACTCCAATATATAGTTTAGAGTAAGAAATAGTTCCTTTCCTTTCTATTTTCCTTTCTATAATAGAGTAAACATAGATTTATTCTATAAATAGAATAATTTTTTTTATTACTCCAATTTTTTACTTTAAAAATGAGGTAGAGTTGGAAATAAATTCAACTACACTATGTAGTTACTCAATTTTTTTAAAAAAATTGAGTTTACATTAAAGATTCTTAGACGCTAAAAAAAAAGATTCTTAGACGCTTGCACCTAGTTTTTTTCTTTGCGCATTTAGAAGAGATGTTGGGCTTTGGTTCGCGGATCAAATTTGTTACATGCCCATGAGTTCCTTTTGACGAATTGTTTTTTATTTACCGAAAATAATTCAAAACAAAAGGAGAAGCAGAAAATATATTGGAAGGTTTTGAAACTCTGCTGTATATTTTCTTCTCCTCGACCCTTAGAAGCAGAAAAGCTAAACGCATTATCAAATGATCCCAGTCTCATTCGTTAACGTAAATACTCTCTAAGAAAAAAAATATAATTGCATGTGTTAAGTTTTCTCACTTATACTAGTCTAGGTTTCATCACACCTCCAGTATAAGACATTCTACAACACAATCTAAGGTGGATAGCTCAAAACAGTTATATCAAAAGCAAGATTGGACCACATGCTTTCTTTCCAGTTCGTGCTATAGAATCAGTGAAACGACTCAACCTAACATTTTAAGCCATTCAAAAGTCTTGAGTTTTAATGATTAAAGTTTATATGTTTGTAGTGTTGCATGTATTTCTAATTTTATCTTCTCTGGTTTAGTCAGGGGTGGTCCTGAGCACAGCCAAATGAAACATGGGCCTAGGGCCCCCAAAATTTTTTAAAAATTTTACATAAAGAAATACTCCCAAATTTGTAAAAAAAATTTTTTTATAAAACCCTTCCTAGATTGCTTAGGGCCTCCAACATCTCAGGGACGGCCCTGGGTTTAGTCATGATTCATGAACGTATACTTAATGATCATTTAACTCAACTAGCCTTTCTCTGTGATTTGTCCCTTCCGTAAATGAAGTTTTGATTGTTTCCTTGAGATTTAAAAGCAAACAAAGTTGGAATTCATCAAACCAAAAGCAAAGATCCTATAATATACGAGGGAAATGGGTTTTTAGTTTCTCAAGTATTTGCAATTGGCAGTGTTGTAGTGTTGTTGAGGTTTTAGCAAAGCAGATTTCATTTGCCGAAGCACCTAGCTCTTTCAAGGTTATATATAATGAATGTGTGTTTGAAAAAGAAAATTATGGCCTAGTTGTATTGAGCCGCAGATTTTCGCCGTTTATTTTGCATAACCAGAATTGTATTTCATGATAAGTTGCCAAAAAATGAGAACTATAACTAGCCTGTTCTGATATTGTTTCAGCCCATATATCGGATATATATTAGTGAGTATTCTTGCTCATCCTTTATCGGAGGTTATGAAAATTCATTGTAAGTTTTGTAAAGAATCTTTACCAACAATGATTTCTTTAAGAAAATCCAATTGAACTAATCTTAATTAATACTCCGTGTATTTCAAAATATTACATGTTTTACCATTTTTATATTTGTTAATAAACATATTAAAAATTAGTTATTAATGTATAATTTTTTGTAATTTTATATTTTCTATATTTTTAAATCAATAAAGTTTCAAAAAAATGCAAAAAATGTTTTTAAAGTTCACAATTTTTTATTATTAATTGATAAAAAATGCATTGGAAATATAAAAAATACATTTTTAAAACAATTTTTATTTTTAAAATATGTATCTTTTTGTAACAGAAAGAACTTTAATATATGTTGCTTCATATAACTAAACCGATTGGGGTTTACCATCTTTTTAGATGAGTGGCACTATGTCTATATGAGAAAAAGTCTTCCGGCTTTGATGAGAAGTTTGTAAAACCAAAAACTTTTACAAGTAAACGCAGTTTTAGTGTGAGTTACGAAAACTAACATACATAAATGGTTATTTCCTATACCAACTTAAAACAAACTCAACTGTTTGTTCTGACTTTTTACAGCAACATTGAAGCATTTTATCGTACAATCATGTGGTGCTTGCCATATTTATTCGATACCAGTCAAATCAATTTCGCCACTTTAACTTTGTCAAAAAAAATACTTCACCACTTTAATAGCAAGGAATTGCTCTTAATTTTGGCCCAGAGTAACACAGAAGTTCAAAACAACTTATCATGTATATGAATTTATTGAAGGGACACGAAGTAAGATATAGAAACATTAAGCAAGTTTTTTATTAAAAAACTATTTGAAAAATAAATAAACGAAAAATAAAAGCAAAAAAATTAGTGACAACCAGAAGAAAATAGGATTAAAGTGTTTTTAGTGCCCTACAACCATGTGGCGGTTGACATCTTGAGGATTATAATTGTCATCCATCCTTCCTTGTCTTAAAAGTGATCTAATAACAGTTTCACAATGATAACCACAGTCTACATCTTTTATAAATAAGACCATTGTGAACTAAAATCCCAATTTTGTAAATTTTTGAAGATCAGTTTTGCTTTATAGAAAATATAAAAGGAGTCTGAATTTGAACTATTTAATATCTCTGATCAACATCGCTTAAAGAAACGGCAAATATGTAACGTTTGCATGCATTGGTACATGTCATTGTTGGAAATATTAAAACAAAGTTTGATACGAGTTGTGTGAAATTGATTATTAAAACCGGTAAAGTATTAAATTTATATTCCTTTTTAGCAAGTTTAAACCGTAAATTTTACCCCCAAGAAAAAATTAAAACCGTAAGATAGTGAGAATAAAACGTAGAAATAATAAAGGAATAATTGGCACAACGTCAAGCTTAACTTTACACGGAATGATAAGAGGAAAAGTAGTTATCACGTCAATTATTAATCTTTCCCTTTTTTTCCTTGCGTTGCTTTAGTGATAATTCACATTAATTTGGTAATACACACCATGTGAGAAATATTCAAAAAGGAACAGAATAGGACAAGCTCGAAAGAGAATTGTTTACCTGTCACTTGTCTTGTCGCACTTTCTAATTGTATTTGAGAACTCTATTATTGTTTTATTAAAACATTTATCATTGATTAGTCACACTATTAAATTAATTACTAAAAATAGTTTAGTAATAAACTAAGTCAAGGTTATCTATATACCTTGTGCGGCAAAACTGAAAATTCAATCAAGATTATCTTTTCAATTAAGAACGTCTGGTTCGTACTTGTCTTTCTCCTTCAATTACAATGCCACCAAATGTAGATGTAATGCAGTTCATCTCATTAGTCTTTTCTGTCTTACTTTTATTTAATTCTATACTTTCAACCACTAATTCAGATTTATTCAAATGAACACAACAATTTACAATCATTGATTGAAAAGTCGGAATAACACGGCCGGTTGAAACCTGATCCACAAAATTTCCAAAGAAAATAAATATTTTGATACAATCAAACTAGTTAAAGCCTTAAGGAGTTGACTAATCAAGTTGTTTTAGTTTCATGTTCAATTTTCTTGGTTACAAGTAAATAAATAAATCAAAACCCGATAAAAATTAGAAAATGAATATAGATTATTTAAACTACAAAGCATATTTATGTATTATTAAACATAAGAAAAAATTTATTTACTTCCAAATGATGAGAAAAAATTATGTTTGTAGGTTTGTTTATTATGGGTGGTTTTGTATTATTCATGTGGTACTCTCTTTTTTGTCAACATTCATGTGCTACTCAAACTTCTTTTTTTAAGCACACTTCCTGAAAAAATAGTATGTAAATGTTTTTTTTTCCAAATTAGATGCCGTTTTAATTTTCTATATAAAAGTTATCAAAAATTAATGTTATTTGAGGTATAATATTAGACTTTTTAATTAATGATTAAATTATTGTAAAGTAAATAATTAAAGATGTTTTTATTTATAGATACTTACAAACTATGGGCACAATCCCTGTAAGTTAAAAACTCGGAGGAAGTGGAGTATTAAGTAGCTATTGAGATGTTCAAAAAAAAAAGTATCTATTGAAAAATAAGGAGGAGAGCTTAATTGGTTTAGTTTATGTTTATTTTTGTTTGCTACATTCTCTAAAGAGTAAAGACGTTACCAATCATGCAAAATATGCATATGAAATTAGCAGCCTCTTAGAAATATAAAATCTAGATTTAAACATTGATAAAAAGACAAACTAACAAATCAAACAAGAAACAATTACACCACAACAATCTAAAAAAAAGACACAAAGAAGTTGGCAATAGGACCCACAAAACACACTGTCAGAAAATCTTCAGAGTTTCAGAGAAAGAAACAGAGAAGAAGAAGAAGAAGCAAGGATCAAACAGAAAACCCAGGAATATTATCTCTCTTACCAAACCCTATCTCTTCTTGTTCTTGTCTCTTCCGTTTCCAGAGAATATAGAACCCAAACCAAACAAGTTCCCAGAAGGAACCATGTTTATAACCGGACTCACTCTTGTCCCACTCCCATGGCCTCCGTAACTGTAGCCTCCGTAGTTCTTCTTCAATGGCGGTTTCTGGAAGCTACTGTTACTTGATGAAGAAGATGATGATGACAACGATGAAGATTGTTGTAGCTTTATATGCTCTGTTGTGTGTTTCCTAGAGCTCTGTTTCGGTTTACTCGATGTTGAACCGGTCGAGTTACTCCGGTTTAGTAACGGTAAAGGACATAAACTCCGTCCGTAACTACTTCCACAGTTTAAACTGCTACTTCTCTTAAACCCCCAAAACGACTTCGTATTAGGTTTCTCCTCCGTTATAACGACGCCTTCTTCGTCTTCTTCAACCGGTTTTCTCGATTTTCTAGTATCCGGTTTAGTCGGTTCGGTCGAACCGGTCTCGGATGATTTTTTACCCGGATTGTGTTTCTCCGGTGGTGATGATTCTGGTTTCTTCGTCTTCTTGATTTCGGTCGGCAAGATTTTGCCGTTGCGGAAGAGCTCGTCGGCGGACCAAGAGCCTTGGTCGAAGCTTTCGCCGGAAGTAACGGCGCCGGGAATGCAGAAATCGAAGTCGAGACTCGACGGTTTAGAATTGGAAGATGATCGTAAGGGACGTTTCTCGACGGGTATTGAATCGGATTGGCAAAAGTCACGAGAGAATGAGATTCTTGGACTCATGTTAGAGTTTTCCGAGAGAAGATCTAACGCCATCATCACGAGAGTTGTTGAATGTTTCTGCAGAAAAAAAAGAGAGAGACGTGGAGAGAAGTTTGGAGAAGAAGGGGAAGGCGGAACGATAGGAAGGAATAGGTTTTGATTTATATTTTTATAGGTGAATTAAAAAAAATCTTATTTATTTTTTGATATTTAATTTAATACTAGTTCGAATACGAAAATAATTAAAAAGGAATTTTCGGGTGAGAAACTGGAAAAGAGAGGAATAAAAATGGTAATAGAAGAGGGGACAGAGAAGCGTGTCTCTTGCTACATATTCACATGCATGGACCAAATAAAGGTTACATGTTGGTTCTTCACTTTGTACCTTTTATTTTCTCCACTACAATAATTATCTTGCCATTATCTTTTATGTATATCTTTTAATTTTCTAAATATATTTACTTAGTTATGTACATCAACCATGAATTTTTTAATAGAAAATATATTTTGTTACCGATTATTTTTTGTTTGCATAGATGAAGATACACGTTTCAACATTTTATTTGTTGTTATAGCATTCTGACTTTATTCTAGTCAATTAGGGAAATTAAATTCATATTTTTATTATCAATTAAATTACTTTTAATTATTCTTATTAGGAATTTTTACAACGAGTTTTCAAACTCTCAAATATAATTATTTTTGCTTTCTAAAAACTCTTTCAAATATTCAATGTTTTACTGTTCAAACTTTAAGACACTATTTTTATTTCTAATCTCTATAGTTATATGATTAACATATAATTTTATCAATATTATTTTATAATTTTAGTCTTCATAATTATATTTAATTAAATATTCAAATATATATTTATATATTATTAGTAAGGAAAACATATAAATATGTTAAAATTAAAGTTATTTAAATAAATAGTAGTATTTCAAATAAAAATAAGATTTCACATAAAAATAATATTACCTTAGGAAATATACACAAACTAAAAGTACAATACAATACAAAAATATGTCAGAAAGATGTTGAATGAGCTTTGAAAAAGAGTGTAAAAAAAAATATTTTTACAGTATATTTATTTATAAAAATTGTGATTATTATAGTTAATCATTGTTAAAGTCAAGGATTGAACATATATTGGAGATTGAAAATATTAACTCAGTTTCAAACTTTCATTTTGAGAATAATAAGCCGACTTCAAAATGTAGATGTTTGTTGTAGATGATCTTAGACTATTAATTTTGTAATAGTCTATTATTTTACGCGTAATACAGTCGATAAAAGTGAAGTTATTTTTATTTATGCCGAAAACTGCGTAGATTTTGTATTTTCTCTGTGAATATGTAACTGGTCAAATTAGTATTTTCGCATAAGCATGCTATTTGATATCACGTTATATATTATTAGTTAGAGTGTTAATGTATATGATGAATATATGTTTAGTTGTATATGTGATAAAATAAAGCATTATATTCATAATATAAAAACCATAAGTAACAGAAAATATTCAGATCATATGAAAACACAATCTAATCTAAAGCCAATACATATTATCTAAATCTAATGATCCAACACCCCCTCCCCCGCCCCCTTAATTTGTGTATTGTAAGACGTTGAAGTCAAAAGGCATGTGCGATGTTTGAATGTTTAGAGTCAACGTTAAGATTTGTGTTGACTAATGTGATGCAGCATTGAATATAGACTAAGGTTGCAAAGTGCACCGACCCGAGACTTTTTACCATCGGATACCAAAGTTTGTCTACGTATTTAAAGAGAAAAGTCTGACACATGTTTGAAACAAAACCAGTGATGTGATATAGTGAATGTCTGATGTATTTACTTAATCTAATAATGTTTTTATTGAACCATTCATTTGCAATGGCCGTGGCTACTACATTATGCGTCGGTGTTGTTAATCCGATTGCTAGTGGCATCGGTGCTGGCTCGTAATACCGACCATACTAAACCGCACCAACTACTACATCTTTTAACTAACTACATTTATTCTACGATGCTTTTTATGCTTAGGACCTATACGGCTAAACCAGATTGTCTTATTAGTATTATACTTTATAACCGAGTTGTTTTGTCTCTTGCTGAATCAGAACCTATACTTGGATTCTCACAGGTTTGGTTGAAGTATATGAATACAAATAAATACGGTGGCATTGTTGATATCTCTAAACAAATATACGAGCAGTGCAGACACATGTCAGGTACAAGTCAAGAATATAAAGCTTTTTTATGCTAGAAAATAATAAAATACGTTGGTATCCACTTTTGTAAGTTGAAAATAAATGGTACATATCTGAGATTTTTTTTTTATCTTTTCTTTTTCATTTCACTAATTGTGGTTCGTTCATTCATATATATCCAAGATTTTTTTTTTGTTCCTTTGTATATTTCTTATAAGTGTAATGAAAAAAAACTTATTTACTCGTATCCACTATCCATCATCAAACCACTTACTATTCTGATCTTAGGGATCTTTTCTGAGAGAAAAGTCCAATATTAAAATTGGATCAGGTGAGTCATGCAGAGTTGCTTTCCATAAAATCAAAATCGATTATTTCTTATTTTGAAAGTAAAGAAATTGTTATGTGACAGAAAGAAAAGAAAAAAGGAGATTTCATATTATCTAAAACATGAAAGGGAATTTATAAAAGATCATATATTTATGAATTATAATGAAACAGAAAAACAAAGTAGACATGATCACACTAAGAGAAGCTGAAGGGTTAAGAAATGGTCCACGTTGCCTCAAAAACATTTTTTTTCACAACCATTGGGTCACCCGTGAGCCCACCTGAGACCAACCCGACCCGACTGGAGCCAACAAAGAATTGTCTACTCTTCTTGATCACTTTGCTTATTTTGGCAGCTTTCGATAATACTAACAGGAAGCTGTCCAATCCCGTTAGGGTTTGGTTATGATGACGGGCCAATGAAATATCGGATTTTTCTGATTCTCTTAGATAATAAAGATGGCCACTCCGACAAATGGCATAGGTGATGTTTTGCTGACAAGTACCGAACTACTTTCTTTAGACCAAAAACAAAAAACAATCAAGCTGCCTTGTTTTCTACAGAAATTGATTATCAATGCTGGAAGGGTAAAATATAAAAAAAGTTCGACAAAAAAAAATTAAAATATAAAGTTGTTTTCCTATATTCATAAAAGAAATTTTCTCCCATTTATTTTTAATTTAGTCTCGAAGTTTGACATTACATCACATATAGTTTCGTGGACTTTGGACTAATAACATCTCCAAAAATAATTTCAAACTTCAAATATGAAATTTTATATGCTCATTGTTTTAAGTCTTGAAATTATTTTTCTTTCAAAATAATTTTATTAACTTTTATAGTTATTGCTATATTCCTTATAATTTTTAATTTTATATAAAATACAAAATATTTTAGTAAAGTAAAGCAAAATATTATAAAAACAATTAGTACAAAATAAAAACTTAAAATTTCATGAAAGTATAAATATTACATCAGTTAATAAAAATAAAAAAATCCAATAAATTTAATTTTATTATAAAAATAACTGTAATGAATAATTCTATATTTTATTTAAATTTATGATTTTATTAAGTGATAGCGGTTATAATATTTTTATTGTATGTTCTATCATTATATAAAAGTTTCATGATTTTTCTTAACTTTTATTAATAAGAGAGATTTTAATATAAAAATTTGGAGTTAAATTTGAAAATTTTCTTTTGGAGAAAACATCTATAATTTTAAAATTTGAAGTTTTGTCAACTTTAAAAATAAAATTGCTTTTGGAAATACTTTATACAGTTTGATATTATGATGATACAATGTAAATCATATCTCCCAAAACAGATTGACCCTATGACATAAGGCCAACTGCTTGCAATAACCACCTAACCTATGACATAAGGCCAACTTCTAGTCTTGTTGCCATTTTGTTGATAATTTTTTTTGTTTTTTTGATAAATTTCAAAATGGCCAAAATCATATATGATCGTTAAGATCAGTTCATCCAAACCCAGAGATATGGTCCTACGCCCATTAAAGATAGCTTCGCTTGAGAGATGATTGTGGGCCTGCTCAAAGACTTACATGCCCTTACAGTGCAGTATACCTCACCCTACTATAGTACTAATTTTCTTTCCCAACATCTATGTGAATATGAACAAACATATTCGTGGAGGATTTCTTGAAGATTTATTAGGACTCCAAGTGAGTGGTGTGAAATCCCAACACTCCATAACTTGATTTGGGCAATGAAATGTCTTGAACAACATTACCACGGTTTGGTCATATCTTACTATAGATTCACTGGACCTGATTTTTATTGTCTTTTAATCGGAAGAGTAGCCCACTTTTGCATTGAAGTTACGTGAATTAACTGATTAGAACTTTAAAGGTTTTTGTTTTTTTACAAAATGTGTCAAGTCATCAGTTACATATAAAATTTGGAACTTTTAGTAAACATATTTTGTTTTTTTTTTAAACTTATTCATTCTTTATTCATATATATATATATATAATAAGTAATTATGTAAAATTGTAAATAATGATTTAATTGTGCCTTTATCCATTAATAGAAGTTATTTTTGAGACTTCTGTCAATTATTTAGGAAACAAAATTTAAAACTGGACTATGTAGGAAATTTGACCTTATTTAATTTAAGAAGGATTTGTAATGATATTGGTGCAACCCAACTCTAACATACTATTAGTTAATGATAAAAACATAATTTAGTTGTCAATAAACTAATATACAAGTTATAATGACTGTGCCTTACAAGCTTACACCTATACATTACAAATTATGTTGGTCAAAACACCAAAAATGAAGAAAACAAAAAAAAAAACTTCTAATTTCTAAGTTAAACACTCTATTAGTATTTTTGGGATAACTTTTTATAAAATTAATATTGGTTATTAAGAAATAGACTCATCCAAAAAGAAATCTACATTTCGTTAATTTATAAATAACTCAAAACGTCAAAGTTATCTACTTATCTTAATAAGAATTTTGCATTCAAAAGAACTCAAATCAAAAACAAAATTAAAAGAGGAAAAAGAAAAAACTGATGTGGAAATAAAAACGCGCTATCGTGAGAGCAAAAAAAATAGGAAAATTAAACGCGTGATTTGGTCAATTTTTGGTCATCGATGTATCACCTAATCAAAAGAAGAACATTAAAAAAAAATTCAAAAACTGAAAAAAGAAGAACAACAGAGAGACCAATCAAATTCCTCCATTTTCAGATTCCGCAAAGAAAGAAAGAAAGATTCTTTGGGCACCGGAGATGAATGCTCCGAACTGGGAACTCCGGGGCTGCTGTAACCGGAACCAGAACGCCTTCCTCATCACCATCGCAATCTTCACCGTCGTTATCCTTCTGGTCAGTCTTTTATCTTTTCTTCTGTAAAGTTTGAACCTTTTTAACTGTTTACTTCGATTAATCTCAAGATCCCAAGTGTTCTTTGTATAATTCTAAGTTAAAATGGGTATAAGATTGTAGTGTTTATTACCTTTTGACTTAAAATCTGATTCAAAGTCTGCGACTTTTAAGATCTTTATACAGAGATTTTTATTTGGTGTATTTTCTACAGCTATGGAGGACATTCCTTTTGACTCCTTTTAAGCTGATCACGGTGTTTCTGCACGAAGCTAGTCATGCTGTTGCTTGCAAACTTACTTGTGGAGATGTAAGTAGCCTCTCTCTCACTTCTACTTCAATTTAACTGATTTTAGTTGGAACCCTTGATTTAGTTTCTAAACTTTGTGTGTCCTCTCGATTTGCTACACCATGCTGTGAGAGGAATGAGAAGATGTTTTGGTTGAGTTGTGATCCAGTTTGAGAGTAATGACGTGTCTCAGCATTCTATATACTACTTGGCATCTTTATTCAGTTTACAAACATGAAACATTATGCTTTAGTCCACGCTTGGAACTCGGACTAGTTTTAGGATTCGCTAACGTTTAAATGCGGTCACGGTTCACTTAGAATAGGCAGAGAAGATGGGTTTTGTTATTATCTCATTACTCAAACAGCTTGCTTTTTTAGCAATCATGCCTTGGTGTCGGTCGCTTTAGCAACGTTCTCTGAACATGACTGTGTTGCATGATCCTAGAGATTGCCGTGTCCCTTATTCGCCGTGGCATTTGTTAGTTTCCTTATTTGGTAAATAGAACACATTGTTTGATCTGTACTTCATCAGATTTGTATATGATTGTCACTAATGTGTAAATTAGTTTAAGAAGCCAAGACACACAGTGAGTGTACTTAAAGAAGTTCAGTGGCTCTAGCCATAGCTGTAGGTCTACTATAACTAGCCTAGGACTGAATATAACAGATTGTAGCTCTTGGATGCCGATTGTTTGGAGAAGTCTATAAGAATAGGAATGTGTGGTTTCAGCTCTTATCGTAGTTCTGATAGTGTTTTCTTCTAGGTTGATTGATGTGTGCTAAAGTTTCACCCTATGAATTTATTACAAAGAGAATGTAAAACCCACAAACTTTTTCTTTGCAAGTAATGCTTGTATGAAACTTATCTACCGTCTTCTCTCTATGAATCTGCAAGTTTCACACTGCTCATCAGAAATTTTACCATCAAATGTTTGCACCATCTCTCTGTGAATCTGCATCTTAATTTTCAATTTTCATAGTGCCATGTGTTCGAATATAACCATCTGCTTCTTGAACCAAAAGGTGGAGGGGATGGAGGTGAATGCAAATGAAGGAGGTTCGACAACAACACGTGGTGGCATTTATTGGCTGATCTTACCTGCTGGCTGTAATGCACAATCTATCTATCTTCCTTACACATATCAGCAAAAAGATTGAATCCAAAGCTTGGATTAAGCACCTAAAAGAGCTAAAAGTGTTAACTATTTGTTGCTGTTGAATTGGCTATAGATCTTGGCTCATCATTTTGGGGAATGGCTTTGATTCTTGCATCTACAAATCTGCTTACAGCAAGAATAGCTGCTGCTGGTCTGGGTCTTGCTTTATTCATCGTCCTATTCATTGCCAAAAATGTAAGAAGTCAATCATCTCTAACAGTTTTTATCTCCTTGAGACATTAACATCAAACAAATGAGATCCAAACTTTCAATCTTGACAGTGGACGCTTCGAGGTCTTTGCATAGGTGTGTTATCTCATGATTTCTCTTATTACATTTTCATTTTAATAGTTGATAAAAAATACTTCTAACAATCAATGAAAATGTTTCTCAGGTTTCATAGTTTTCCTCGCTATCATATGGGTTCTGCAAGAGTTAACTACAGTCAAAATACTCCGTTATGTCATTCTCTTCATTGGTAAGTTCCATTAAAACTCTATTAAAGTTCCCTCATTCAGTTTCATCTTTAAATTAAAAGCCGGATTCACATTGCAGGTGTGATGAACAGCTTATTCTCAGTTTACGGTATGTGTTTCTTTACCTCTCATTAACTTCAACTTCAAGGTTATGAACAATTATAAGAAAGTTCTTATTTGGTTTTGGCTGCAATGGATATTAGATATCTATGATGATCTGATATCACGGAGAGTTCATTCAAGTGATGCTGAGAAGTTTGCAGAGATATGTCCTTGCTGCACTGGTTGTGGCTGGGGTGTCATTTGGTTAGATTTTTATCCAATTCATTACACAATAGTGAAAGTGAAAGTCTTCTTTCTGACCATTTGTTTTTGATATTCAGGGGAATGATATCATTTATGTTTCTTTGCACATCACTGTATCTTGGCCTAGTCATCCTATCATAGAGAAAGGTGTTCTTTTGGTTTGGCTTTCTTGTTTTTGTTTTGAACATTTCAATTCATATCATTTTCTTTTTCTTTTTTTTTTTGAATTCTGATTAATCTTTTGTGAACCTCTTGGTGTCTCTTCAGGTTCAGATTCTTCCCAGTGAAATGCAGAAGAGATTCTTTTCTATCATCAATGCGCAGTTAACAATAGTTTGATTCTTTAGGTCCCTTTGTGTGTGTTGGGATATATTTGATTGAAAGTTTAGGATTCATTTAAGAAGTTTGTATTCTTCTATTGGTTTGAATGTATTGGATACAACTTATTGATTGGTCTGTTTGATACATCATTTAAAAAGTACGGTGACTTCTTCTGGTAATGCTTCTCCTTGAAAATGTTAAGTTGTTATCATAGTCCCTGGCAAAACTATCTTCAGAGATGTTTCAAAATCGAGTTAGCTTGGTTTAACATCCTTAATAAGTTGACTATCAAGAGATTTGGATATAAAATATAGTTGACGTTCATAAAAAGGGACACCATGTCACGAATACACATGTTAAGTCATGTTATCGTCCAAAAAAAATAAAATAACACATGTTAAGTCTTCTGAAATTTCCCTCAAAATCGAATAAATAACTAAAATTGACCACTAAAAATTGTGCGTAGAATGTTTCATACCATGCTTATGATATTTAAAGTCGAAAACGTTGTATACCATGTTCAAAGTATGCAACACAAATTGTTACTATCATGCGAGGAAGATATGTTTCTTCAGAAATAAACTACTTAGCAGTCTATTTAGGGTTTCTTTGTTTTGTAGTTTTGGCTCCAAGACTGATCCTGTTAAGTTTCTGACATGTATCTCTGGGGTCACTTGTTTAAACCGTCACCTTATGTCTCTGGGGTTGCATTTTTGATTATAAAATAGGATGACACGCTAAAAATTAATCTTAATTATATGTTTTGGATTTAAATTTGGAAAATTAGAAATTTATGCGCAGAATTTTCTAATAAGAAAAGACAAATTTGTAGGACATTGGACTATTCTATCGAATTCTCATAATATCTATAGAATTTGTTCTATAAAAAAATGAAAGAGAAAACTAGTATAATTCCAGATGCCTATTCTATCTAACATTTTTTTTTGGGTTGAATGCCACAAGAACCGGATTCAATTAGTTGACAAATACCAAACCGAAGAAAAAGTCACATTAAAAGATGATGGAAAGCTCATACTTGGAGCCTAACGAACTCCACGTCACCTAAGTTTCGTCCATTGATTTTGAAGACTTCTTTTGACAGTAACCCTTCAATCTTTATGTGATTCCACGCCACCCTCATTCTCATTCTTCCGTCCAAAAACATCTAATAACAACAAAAAATTGCATTGCAACTTGTATTTGTAGTGACCAGTGACCATCCAAAAAAAACTTTTAAAACATTTCCGCATGTTGTAGAATTGAACACGATAGTTATTTATTGGTCCTTGCATGTCTTACATGAATATATAATGATCTTTAATCACACAAACACAAAGCTAAGAGATGAGAGGAAGCACTATTCATACAGTTGCATTGTTATTAATGTTTCTTCTATATCAAATTAACCAAGTGATACCAAAATATAGAAAAGGTAATAATGTTGGCTTGTGAATAAAGTAAGAAAATTAAATTATGTCATTTCAGAAGAGGAACTATGTCACATGTAAATTGGATCATTGATACTTTTCATGGAGAACTTCCACAAGGAAGCCATTGACTTCCCTCTACCTTTCTCAATTTCCAGCTTGACCCATTTTTTTGTCTTTTGAAGTTACGAGAACTTTATGTATAAAATATGTAAACTACAATTGACGAAAATTCTAATTATATTTTAATTTTTTGAACAAAAGGTTGAAATAAATTGATTTGTCAAATTTTATTACTAAAGTCAACCTTGTAGTATGGTAGTTTTTAGCCACCTATCAAATGACGTGTTTTAATCTAATCTATTGAACATTGACGTGGCAAACAATTTAGATGAGACATATCTACTTTCACATAGTAAATTAGGTTCATTCCAAACAAAATAAAAATAAAATAGCTAACAAATAAAAGAAGTTTCAGCATCTTTGGACTCGTGCGGATCTAGAACTTTTCTGTTTATCATTCCTTATCCTGTCTTTTATAAAATTCTGTAATTCAAAGTAAATTACCATTAGAATAAAACAAATAAAAAAAATAGTTGTCAACTTATCTTCCAGAAATGGTCTTTACCTTACCTCTATCTTTTAGATTTCTCCTCCACATCTACTGATGGATAGGTTTTAAAGAAAATCTTCATCTTCTTGTTCACACGTAAGTACTTTTCATAAACTAAG
>CAJHQQ010001242.1:0-106763 GCA_905132885.1 Moricandia moricandioides
GGAACTTGACTCATGACGTTAATATACATATTATGTGACTAAAACGAAACAGAAAAAAAGAAATAGAGGCAGAGAAGAGTGAGAGAGAAGGAGAGGGAGAGAGTATACACTTACCAAGTGATTTCAAGACCAAGGACGAGGCACATTTGTTGTTTCAAGGTGTTGTAAGCTGTAGAAGAACACTAAGAACCAGAATTTGAGATCTGTAGATGAAAAGTTGAAGAAATAACTTTGGTTGGTGAAGAAAACTAATGCAAATCGTTGGTGGGTGAGTAATGAAGAAGAAGAAGAAGATGGGGAGAGTTAATTTTGGGTGGGCCAGGTGAGAGAGACTTCAGGCGAGAGAGAGAGAGAGGCAAAATGGATGGTCAAGATTATATCCCCTTTTATCTCATCCAATGGCTCATAATGAACTTTCATTAAAGGCAAAATAGTCTTTTGACACTCCTTGGTCTATGCTAGATTACTTTTGGTTGTTGGAGATTAGTTTTGTGCTATTTGGTCTATTATAGATTGTTGTCCATTAAAATTAGATTTCACGATATGCAAAATGGAATCATGGTGAGTTATCTTCAATGCTTACCAATTTCAAAAAAACTCAACCAGATTACAGTAAACCTTCTAGAGGTACCTGATGATGAGCTTGGCTTGGCACCTCCTCCGTTTCTCCGGTTCCATTCGTGAAGGAGTTGAAACGACAAAGACATTAACGGATTTGGTGCAAGCATCATCAGATTCCTCTGGAATCCACGAGTAGTGGGGGTTCAATGACAACGTAGCGGACTATGATTTCTGCGTCGGAGATGGTAGAGACTATGTCTCTGGTTATGGAAAATAATGCTTTATGAATATAACGTAAAGTTTATATGTTAGATAAAAAAATCATTTGGCTGAGTAATTATTGTACATGTTAACTTTCTGAATTAGCCAGGGTTCAAGTAACACAATCAACAACAAAAATTTCATTCGACGTCATTTTCTTCAACGATTCAAAACGACGTCGACAACCAGAAACTAATTAAGTCAATGCATGTTGAAGCCATATTTTGAATGTTAATGTATATAATTTGAATTTCTCTTCGTTGATGTATGAATTTACACAAATAAGTTATTTATGTTGAAGCCATATTTTGAATGTTAATGTATATAATTTGAATTTCTCTTCGTTGATGTATGAATTTACACAAATAAGTTATTTATGTATTGATCCGGACCATTGATCCCACTTGAAGTAAGAATTACTGATTTACTGTGATTTTCCTAGTTAACATCATATTTCAGGTTCATTTGTTCAAATTTTATTTGTTACTAACTTGATGTTTTTTGTTTAAGAAATTGTAATATTAAACGACTTTCGCCGATTAACCGGCGGGTGTGTTTTCGAACATGGATCAAACCTATCCCAACCTTTTTTGTTTCCTTATATATATTATGTCAACTTTTCACGTTTTAAAAGTGATAGAATTTGTTAAAATAGAACAAGTTAACTAATCATTTGTCCCTAACATATCTTCTCTACTATTTATCATTTCTGATCTATCTTATTCTATATTAATTAATTAATATAAATAAAAAAATTCAGTTTTAAAACATAAGAAAAATTATTTTTGATTGGTTAGAAAAATTCGAATTTTTCTTTTACAAATTTTTCAACATTTGTTGCACTTATTTTAGAAGTTACTATATGCGTTTAGGGAGAAGTGGAACTTATCTTTTGATTTTGAATTATTTCTAACTAAAATAAAATATAAATTGTGCAGAACACTTAGTAATGTATTTGAAATAGAATGTGCTTTTTAGTTTTCCCATCATACTCTATCTTCCGCAGATTGTATTTTCAATAAAAATATATCAATTTTATCTTTTTAATATTTTACTTGCATTTTTAATATAAATTACATGTTTTATTGATCTAAATATTTTAGTTCATATTTTTAATTTAATATTTGACGTGAAATGAAGATACCTAAAATAAACTAGAAAATGAAATGAATTAAAATTTAGATAGCAATTTTTATTTAAGAATTTTTAATTTAAAAATCCAGAAAAATTAAAGGAATTTAAATAAATATATAATATCATGTTGGTATATATTATAATCAAAATAATATATTGATATGTGTGCATATGTGAAGGTTTTTCACCTTTTATGTAACAAAATTTAGATCGACCATGATTTTTAATTTTTTAACATGGTATTGTTTGTTCATATCGCCCTATATATATAAGTAAGCAAGGTAATATTTTGTATAAATCATTTGTCATTTGATATTTTTTTTACAAAATGATTGTTAGTGCATTTGTTTATAAAGACCGTTTAGTAAGGTTGGATAGATTAATACATGTATTTTCAAAATTAAACATGTTTCATAGTAAATTGATATGCTATGTTATTTACTTTTATATTTATGAGAATTTTCTTTGTAGGCCAAATAATTTTAACACTAGCAACACTTACAAAAAACATAATTAATTTAAAGTCTTCAAATAGAGGAAATATTAAATTTGAAAAGAAAAATTTCCCAAATTTTGAAATTTAGTTTTGTATAACAATATATAAATTTCATCAGTTAAATAATAAATTATTAACTTTAAATTTATTTTATATCCTTATAATTCAATAGATTTTGTGAATTTAATTTATAAGAAATTAGTTCAATTAAGTTTCAAATCTAGACTAGGTTTTTTCCTACTCCATATGAAGAAATGAACTTTTTTGATATTAAATTTTATGTAAAAATAAAAAGTAGAGTTTATTAAAATTTTAGTTTTATTTTCAGAAAAACATATATTTAAAACCACAAATAAATATATATGTTATTTATTTTTTCCTATTTAGATTAACAAGGATTTTATTAAATTTATTTTATGTCATATAGCCAAATTTAGTTATGTGTTATTTAGAATTATTGCCATAATTTAAAATTTTGATCATTAGCTTATTTAGGTGTCTTACAAAAAGTTAAAATTGATATGTTACTAAAATTAGTTACTACGTTTTATTTAGGAATTTTTTCATAATTTGAAATCTATTTTAATTTGTTTTTCTTTAATGAAATTTCAAATTTATCAACTAAAGAGTAGATAGACATTTAAAAGATGTTAATGTGTAGACTAGATATAAAGAATACCAAGACTGTAAAAATCCTAATTCCAAGCCGGCAACCTTCTAATTCAGAGCAAAGGGTATCTCAAGTGGGCAAATACCGACGCTCCATCACGACACCTAGAATTTCTTCCCTTCCATAAGTCGTCTAGAGCAGTCTGAAACAGGATGCAGAGGAGATTAGTGTCAATGTGCTTCCGAGATAGGGCTGTCAACTGGTTGGACCGACCATAGATAAACTGAGCCCAAACTATTATAGACAGGTTATGATTAAGCTGAGATATTTTATAGTTCGGTTGGGCTAAACACCAAATTTGTTCATGGATATTCTGATCTAAACCAATTGGACAGTGGGTTAGCCCAATCATTAAATATATTGTTTTTCTAAATTTTGGGGGAATAGTAGATCCAGAGTTCATAAAACATTTATGATGAAAAATATTGATTCTTATGCTTTTAACTTATTTTTTTTCCCCAGATTTTGAGGTAGGATTCTCAAAATTTCGATCTTGATTTATGTGGGTTTAGTTTAGTTTTTTTTTATATCTTTTTGTGTTAAAAAAATTGATCTATTAAAATTGGTGAGTCTTGGTAGTGGCCTCGTGGGATCTTTTGGCAACTTTGGTACATAGCTCTATGTACATTGATGAACCTCAAGAATCTCGCTTCCATTTATGACTCTATAATCTATTAGTCTATATGTCTATCTTATAAACATAAGGGTTCTTTGTGATTGGGTGAACCTGCGCTTTCTGATCTCATGTTTGAGCATAGAGTGCATATATAATATGATCTTTCTCTTTGTTAAAGCCACTGGTGAGCTCTAATGGTTTATGACCTTTAGTAATGTTTGCGTGTCGTACATGATGGTAATCACCTTTAGTATGAAGCTTAGTTCATTTTCTTTTTGCAAAATATGAAGCTTCGTTCATCATAGTTGCATTAGCTATGGTTTTTATTTCAAGCTCGAGTAGCAACCTTTTTAGTTGGTTGTTGACTGCTACTTCTTTGTTGAACTTAAATGTAAATTTTTTTCTTGTTGTTGCAGGCTGTAGACAAGTAGATAAAGCTAGAATCTGAAACAAAGTGAATTCATGTCAAAATCAACAGTATATAAGTTATCAAAAATTGTTTCTTAACTTAGCAAAAATAATTTTTTTGAGATTATTTCAAATCAGACTCATATTTAATTATTATTTTTTTGGATTTAAAGATTTTCTCTAATATGTATTTGTTATAAGTATATATAAGTTTTAATCTGAATTTATAAATATTTATTATGAATTAATTTGAGCAAATTTTTAAAACAACCTATGAATAGATGGTTTTGGGTTATTTCTAGTTGGACATGAGTTAAGTTGGGTTTGGATATCATTGGGCTTGGTTGTTATATGGGTGTGGATGTTTTGGGTCAAGAAAAAACAAATGCCCAATTAGACACACCTAATGGGTGTGGTCCACCCAATTGACAGCCTTACTCCGAGATGTGAGCAAGAGAAAGCCTTCGGTATCATCTCAATCTGGCGTATTTGACTGCCCAAGCAATATTCCTTCAAAATTTGTCATTTGGACCAAAAAAAATAGGTGATTTCTACTTTCGTCTCTTTCGCCACAAAATACACAGCCTTGAACAGCGCTCCATTGTCGCATGCAAATAGAAATAGATAGCCTATCCCTGAAAGCATACCAGACAATAAATTATTGACGGTGAACCAGACCATGTCACTGAACTTTACTCCTTATGATGCGTAAAAAAATCTCAAGTCTTTGTAACAAAGAAAAGTGTTGAAGAGTGTTTGTTACCTTTCCAAATTAACATGTTTTTTCAGAAATTACTGATGAAGCTTAACGAGATAAACAATTTATATCTAATATGTGAGAAAGACGATGAAGGTAAAACGTTTGTTTTTTTGCTTTTCTAATTTCTTTGGACACCAATAATGATATTCGTGTTTTGATTTCTAAATAGTTAATTAAATGATAATTAAGTGGATTTTTCTAACATTGTTTCTTAGAAGAATATCATTTTCATTTGAAAGTAGAGCATTCTAACAAATCACCCTACAAATATTTATTTTTCTAATGTTATCTAGCAAGTATGAACGTTAAATCATAGAGATGATAAAAAACCATATTAGAGTAATTGATTTTCTTGTTAGGATTAACCAATAAGTACAACTGAAGCTGCTTCAACTGCAGCAGATTTGGTTTAAACAATGCAAAGGCTTTTATATATATATAAATAGGTCTACACAATGCAGTATGCTATATATATTTACAATCGACTGATTCCTAGGTGAAATATTATTCTGAAATTGGTTATTTGCATAAACGGTTGTTTATTAAAAAAAACACTACGAAACAAAGTCGCGCTCAATTTAGTTGTTTTTTTTTTTTTTTGTAACTTCGCTCAATTTAGTTTTGGACGATATTTGAACACCATTAACCCCTTTTCACTGATTTTTTTTTACTTAATTAATTATGTGATTGTGGTTGGAAGTATGTCCAACTGAGGCAAAAGACAGACTTGGCTCACGTTGTTGAATTATTGATCCTTTTTAGTTCATACTTAATTAAGTTCCAAAAAGTTTTTTTTTTGCTAAAAAAAATTAAGTTCCAATCATAAGTAAACACCAAAGAATCTTGTGGCACACACACATGAGGCTTAATCAATTTCGGCGCCGCTCGTGCGTAGTCGGTGCCAGAAACATCCGTGCTACGAAGCTTCCTCATACGTCCTTACACCATTCTTTTTGGGGCATTAGTCGTTTGAATAATGGGTTTATATCAAAATTATATAAGCACCATTAGATTCATCATTCATGTATATTACTAAAGGGAAGTTAACGCCTCGAGATCATAACTAATAAATGTAATATCCTGAAAATCAGAGAACCACGAGCTCTAGAGTCTAGATAGATTCCTACTCGTACATTTGGTACATGCATGACTTTTCTATCTAATTGTAACAGCCTCATAATTTCTTTTTCATATAAACAGCGTCATAATTAACATTGAATATAACGTACTACTATTATAATGGTGTAGGTTCAAATCTTACATTTTTGTCTTTTCGAGATGAAACATGTGAAGCTTAATAACTTTTTAATTAGAAAATGAGCACAACGCACTGTTTTCCATAGATTCTTCAAATAATTCGAGTTGAATGATGTTTTTAAGTTATTCTATTATTCCACTATGTATTAAAATATGTATAAGCTTTTCTTCGGGAAAATGGGCTTTTAATTCCCGAAGTATTTGAAATCGGCAATTTTAATACTCAACTATTGCTCGCGCAAAATTATTCCCCAACTAATAGTTGATTGCGCGAAATTAGGACCGAAATAGTCAACCGTTAAGTATTTAACGAAAAGATAACGATTTCCGTTAAATTTTTAATGGTACACTATTCTAATCATAATTTTGCGCAGTCAATAATTAGTTGAGGAATAAATATGTGCATATAATACTTGAGTATTTAATTTGCCGATTAAAAAATAATTGAGGAATTAAAAACAACAATTTCTTTTAAAATAAAATCATAATTTAACATATTCTTAAGTTAGATATAACCAATATAGAATATTCTTACTTTTTAAAAAAAATTGAGGTTTTATAGTGACATGTACAATAATAAAAAAAATTTTAATTGTATTTCATGTTTATAAAGTTATTTAAGATGGTTGTTAAAATAATTCTTAACTAAAAAAATTTCAATTTGAATAAATATTCAAGATAGTAGGGTTGTACTTAACTGAGAGTTAGATTATTTGTATTAAAATTCACTGTTAGTGAAAGTGTTTTAAGAGCAACCCTTCAAAATAAATAATTTATTTGGTTTTATAATACTTTGAAAAGTTGCTCTTAAATAATTTTCAATAACAATGGATTTCATAATATTTTATGAAATGTCAAGTTTAATAACAATGATTTTAAATGATTTATTTTGGGGGAAATTGCAATTCTAACATAAGTTTGATACCACTTTACAAATTTACCTTTAATGAATGACAATTTTCAAAAATACCTTTAAATTTTGATGAAAATATACTAAATTATTTTTTCTAAATATTTATAAAACATTTAGAAACTCAATCCCACCCCAACACTAAACCCAAAACGATAATCAGTAAAATGTAAACCCAAATGTTAATATATTTTTGATAGTGTGTATTTTTGCAAAGTGGTACTTAACTTATGTTATTCTTAGCAATTTATCTTTATTTTTTAATTCATGGTTAAATTACAGTGGATTTTTCATTTTAATGCAAATCATCTAAAACTCTCAGTTAAATACAACCCTACATATCTTGTATATTTATTCAAATTGAATTTTTTTAGTTAAGAATTATTTTAAAAACTATCTTAAATAGTTTTATAAACATGAAATACAATTATAATTATTTGTATTATTGTACATGTCACTATAAAACCTCAAAAGTTTTTTTTAAGTAAAAATATTCTATATTGGTTATATCTAACTTAAGAATATGTTAAATTATGATTTTATTTTAAAAGAAATTATTGTTTTTAATTCCTCAAGTATTTTTAATCGGCAAATTAAATACTCAAGTATTATATGCGCATATTTATTCCTCAACTAATTATTGACTGCGCAAAATTATGACTAGAATAGTCAACCGTTAAAAATTTAACAGAAACCGTTATCTTTCCGTTAAATAGTTAACGGTTGACTATTTTGGTCCTAATTTCGCGCAGTCAAATATTTGTTGGGGAATAATTTTGTACAAGCAATAATTGAGTATTAAAATTACCGATTTCAAATACTTCGGGAATTAAAAGCCCATTTTCCCGCTTTTCTTCTTATGAATTTCAAATACAGTACGAATAAACAGTTATAGCTTAATACTAGTGTTCAATCTGATTTTGATTCCTCTTCTTTTCAATATATGTTATTTTTTTGGTATGAGAATATATATTTCATTTTTATCCAGAAAGTAATAATCAAAGTTTCAATTTCAAAAAATTATTCTTCATTGTTGGTTTGAGTTCAGTTTAATTTATAATGAAAATACATAGACCATTCTTTGGTTTGGTTTTGATTCAGATTTATTTCTGTTATTTAAGAGAAAAAAGTAAAATTAAATATAACATAGTTCCAAAAAAGGTTAAACTTTTAGATTGACAACCTTAATAATTTTAGTTTATATTTATTTATATAACATATTTGCTATTCTACCTATTTCAAACTGTTAATATATGTTTTGGAGCTTTCACGTATATTAAATTTTGATTATATATTCTTTTCTGTTGTTCAAAAAATATTATTTTCAATATTAATCTATTTTCATAATTTTAAATTAATATCAATTTAATAAATAAAACTAATATTTTTTTAAAAAAAGTTATAATTTAAAACTATTATCTAATAAAATTTCATAAAATGTAAAAAAATAAGTTTGAACCAGTTTTTTAGAATATTTATTTTTCTAAAACTGAGAGATGTAATATTTTGGACTCAACAATATCACATAAATACTCCAAATTTACTCTGCCATAAATCTCATATCAATCAATTTTTCAGTTGTTGGAGTATATTCTAATGACGCTATGTAATATGATTGATTTGCTTCTCGACATCGTAACCCAAATGGTAGGAGTGAACACGGATCAAAATACTATCATAATTTTTAGTATTTGTGATTTGCTTTGTACTTCACGGATATTTGATTTTCGATTTACTTTGTTTTAGAAAAATACAGATATTTAGTTTTCTAAATATCTGAAAAATTTAACGGATATTTGCGAATATTTACGGTATTTATGAATACTTCATCTACTTTGTTCAATATAAGTAAATCTATAAAAATCATACAAATTTATTTATTTTTTAAAATATCTTTTACACAATATAAAATAAAAATTAATGAAACTATATGTTCCATAAAATTAATAAAATTTTCTTATAAATTTTTTTTTTGAAAAAAATGTTGTTTTTCTACGAAAGTTTTATAGTTTTCTTAATTTAATATTTATATGTTATTTATAAAATAAGATTAATAAAATTATATATTTTAAATAATGAACATATGAGATTATACATTTAAAACTATATATTTAATTATAGATATACATCTATTTGCATAATAGACGAAGCGGACTGAATATCCATGTCTAAATTTTTAATATTTGTGATTTGATTCGTTTTTAACGGATATTGATTTTTAATATTTGTTTCACTTCAAAAACTTATGGATATCCGAATTTTTCTAACCGAATCGAAATGAATAACAAATCAAATCAAATTTAATGGAGAAATTGTCGAGTCCTACCAAATGAATCCACTAACTAACTTTCTCGTCTTATTTTCTTTCAACAGCGGGTCTTTTCACCATATTCTATGGAGTGGAAATTAATCCCAGCTGCATAAGTGTCAGTGCTAACAGTAATAAAAATAACGTACGTACGGTCTCAAATTCAGATCAAGAAAAGGATAAATACATGGCATTAGAGAAAAGTACCATCATAACCCATCAAGCACCCAAATTTAATACTTACTCACATATTTTATTAGACTTTGTTTTTCTCCCTCTAGGTAATGGAATACTGATGATATACATAAAGAATATGAACGAATAATGTGTATTTTTTTTTCGAATAATGTGTATTGTTTTAGTCTTCTAGATATAAATATATTTAAAACTGTTATTCTGCATTATTGTTTTGCAGTTTTGGACAGCTCTTCTTCCAATTTTTTGTATCTATATTTTTAATGTTATTTTGTTCTCGAAATGCTCGGCCATAAAATATTTATAGTTATTTAATTTCATTGACCAATGATGGAATCAAACCTTAACTATATTATATTAAATACAGTTAATTCTAGGAAATACTATTTTCGAAAATTAGTCGTAAATATCGCCGTATGTCAGTTTCCTCATTGTCACACTGCTAGCTGGGCTTGTCCATTGTCTGTCTATAGTTTTAATAAGACACTAGAGATTGGATATTGTATCTTCCATTTTTATACATTGATATTTATTTTAATAATTAATATCATATATTTTAAATGTGTCATAATATAATTAATTATATTAAAAATACCTTGACTGAATTACGTTATATAGTTATTTTTGGTACAAATATCCAAACCCGTTTCAGATACAATTTTTATTTAGATATTTTAGGTTCCTATACATCAGAACCGAATTATTCCAGATCCAGAAGGACTTATCAACTCAAAACGCACACATAAATTTATAGTATTCAAGCGAAGTCTAATTTCAAAAAAAAATAGTACCCAAAAGAAATAATCCGTATTTAAATGGATAACCAATGTTCATGTCTAACTGGTTTTATAAACTAATAAAAATGACTCTTTCTATTTGTGTGGCTAAATTAAGTGAAATAGAAAGAAATTTTTATTAATAAAATAATTATATGGAGTGAAATATTAAGTGACAATAAATGTAATACAATTTTATTTAAGTTATTATTTTATTCACAAAAACATATCTTTTGAATTATGTTTTTGGTTACGTAATTTTCCACCAATTGAATCTAAAATAAAAAATGTTTTAGTAAAAAAAACAAACCGAACGTTTAACCATATGAAAAAAGTTATTTTCAATTTTTTATTTTATAATTGGCACAAATTTAATGTTGATTAACTAATAAATAAAACTTTGCACTATTATTGTTATTGGTAATATAATTAATGATGTGAAATATTGTTAATATAATTAACAAAATTGTTAAAGTAGGTGAAATATGAAAAGAAAAATAATGTATTTATATTAATGAAATTACTAAAAGGACACTATAATTCTTTTTTATACTGGTATCCATGTTTTCAAACAATTTTCATTCATATTGTTATTCATGTTTCCAAACAATGCCAAAATGTACTTTAGTTATAATATATAGATGAATGTTTAAATTTTTTATTATGACAAATGATAATCCTTGTAGAAAGGGAAAGCCTTTTAGAGGATTAATTTATCTATTTAAGATCTTTTAAACATCAGATCGAAAATGTAGGGTTGTTGAAAAAAGAAATTCAGGGTTTTAATTATACGTACTAAGACCAGTATAACAATAATCTAAACATTGTCGAAACAATGCATACATCTACGTACATGCATACATCTTTAGTCGAAAAAAAAAGAATGTATACATCTTTAGTATATCCATACTTTATACCGCACAAGTCACAACTAATTTATTCTTGTTAGCAAACGAGCGCATTAGTTAGGTGTTAGTTCGTCTAAACATATGTAAACCTTTAAACAAACATGTTTATATCAGAGTAAGTTCGTATCTTAAACTAGCTCTAAGTGAAATCTACTTCTACAATATATTTCCATACATGAATTAGTTCAGCATAAAGATGCAGTTTGCTGAAATATTCTATATCAATTTGTTGAAATGTTCTATATCAATTTGCAAAATATTATGGGAGGTACTATAGGCGTAACACATAAAAGAGGATTGAGAATTTTTCTATTATAATTGCATGTGCAAGTGAAGTTTGAAAAAGAAAAGAAAATATGTGGTTATATGGACGTTTCTATCAACCAAAGTGGTTTTACTTGGAGAAGAGATTTACCCTATAAAAAAGGAAGTTTAATTGAATTGAAAAAAAAGTTTGTTTAAAGTGTATTTGGAAGAATTGTAGAGCAAATTATGGTCTGTTTAAGGAGGACGTGCCTTATGAAAAATAAATAGAGAAGTTTCATTGTGTGTTGGGTGTCGACATACAACGTAGGTTCTAATGGAGTCTAATGTTAATTTGTTGTGGTGACATTGGTGTTGACGCTTTATGTGGAGGAGTTGCCTATTGCTTGGAGTTTGTGGTGAGCTTTGTTTGTGCTTGTGGGATCAAGCATTTTGCATCACTTGTGTGCGTTGGGTGTTTATTTACTTGGTAAAATAGCACTAGAGATGTAGAAGATTGAAACCTATACTCAGAGAGAGTTTAGATTATGGTGATCTTGATAAAGTCTAACTCTGTGGAAGTTTAGCTCAATGTTACTTTACCTTGAAAAGTCCATGTAATTGAAAGAGTGGTAATTCAAGAGGAGTGTGCTTATTTTGGAGAAATTCTTGGGTTCACCCCTAGGTGAACTTATAGGTTCACCAACCAATGAAAATTTGTTATTTTATATGCAGAATTTTTCAAAAAAGGAAACAAAATATTTAAAATTTATTTTCTAAAAAACAAGATTAAAAATAAATAAAAAATAATAGTACCTGGATTTTTTTAATTATTAAAACTGTTTATACTAAACTCTAAAATCTAAACCCTAAACTTTAAACACTAAACCCTAAACCCTAAACCCTTGGGTAAACCCTAAACCCTTAGATAAAAAGATATTCCAAGGATTTAGAGTTTAAAGCTTTGGTAGGGTTTAGGGTTTACCCAAAGGTTTAGGGTTTAGTGTTTATGGTTTAGGGTTTATGGTTCAGAGTTTAAAGTTTAGAGTTTACCGAAGGGTTTAGGATTTACCCAAGGATTTAGAGTTTACCAAAGAATTTAGGATTTATCCAATAGTTTAGGGTTTAGTATTTAGGGTTTAGTATAAACAGTTTTAATAAAAAAATTCCTTTTTGACAATTACTATTATTTTTTATACTTTTATTTCAAAAAATAAATTCTAAATATTCTCTTTCTTTTTTTTTGAAAAAAAAATCTGCATATAAAATAACCAATTTTTCATTGGTTGGTGAACTATGGGGTGAACCCAAGTATTTCTCCTTATTTTGTGTGTTTACGAATTTGTGTAATTTGCTTTTTGTTCTAGCAGATTTAAAATCTGAACGAGGTTCCAAATACAGAATATGAATTTCGTTTACAAATTTTATGTGTCTTTACTTTCTGCACTTATTCTCGCCTTATCTAAACTTACACAGCGGAAACTTTATATTTTTATAACAATTGAAAGCTATTCTATGTTTACATAGGTTTTGATCAATATTCACAAAATAATCTAATATATTTAGTACGAGGTGACGATCTTTTTAAAGAATCTTATCATTTATATCAGCTTTCGATACTATCTATATAGTAGACTAAGGGGGCTGTATTCAACTTGGAATTTGAGGTGATTTATATTAAAAAGACAAATTAACTGTTATTTAAACAAGAATTTTTAAAAATATTTTAAAATCCAGTGTTATTGAACTTGTAATTTCATAAAACACTCTGAAATCCACTGTTATTAAACAAAAATTAAGTTGGAGATTTTAGAGTGTTTTAAATATTTTCTGAGTGTTTGAGAGAAGTTTCTTAGTTATAAAATAAAAATCCAAATCTCATAGTTTCAGATGAGATTCTAGAGTTTTTTTTAACAAAATCACACCAAAATTTTCAATTCTCCTACAATCATACAAAAGTTCATTAAAAATCAAATCATTTAAAATTTCACATTCAATACACCCCTCCTCCCTAATAGTATTTTGCATATGAAAGGTTAAAATTAAGCCGTCTTTTCTCGAAGTAAATTATACTATAGCTTCAAATTGTCTCAAGTGGCAATAATATGCCGACGGTCCGCAATTATTTATATCTAATTACTATTGGATAAAGCATATTTATTCCATTCCAAAATGATATATGCTCTATAATTTTTGCAAATATTAAAAGAAAACATATTAAATTTTGATTATAAATATATTTTTTATTTGATTGGCTATTTTACATAATTTTTAACTAATAAAAATTTAACAAACATAATTAATATCTTCAAAATTTACAATTTACCATTATTACATGCATCAAAAATGTATCTTTTTGAGAAAAAACATTGTAAAACATGAATCATTTGAAATAGGGGAATATATGTTTAGTATAACTTAATAGGTTTGTATAGAAAATAGGATAATGCTAAATTGCTATTTCTTTTTTATTAGTATAAAAAATAATCATATGGCATAACACCCTTGGTTATTCATCAAATGATAAATTTATAATATAACACCCTTGGTTATTCATCAAATGATATAATACAGTTTTTAGTAGTCAAAAGATTAGACAGCTAAACATTAAAACCAGAAAAGGATTAGGTGTTGAGTCTATATTGAACAATGAAAGGATATGTGTTATATATTTTTGTAGTTGGATAGGTCAATTAATTGAGTGGAATAAAAGATATACAAATGAATACTAATAGGAGGGATGCTGAAGTTAATCACAAAAAAAGGAAGGACATTTCAGTCAATAAAACATCCGTATACGTATGGTCAAGCTCCCTTAATGAATGGCTTTTGTTCTCTCTCTCTATATATATAACATGGTATTCGTCGCAAAGACAACACACATACACAACAAAGAACAAATTTAAAAACGTATCAATCTTTTGTTTTGTTCTGTTAAAAAAACTTAGAGATTTGTTAACAAAAGAGATATATGGGAAACAGTTTACGGTGCTGTTTAGCTTGTGTACTTCCATGTGGAGCTTTAGATTTGATCCGAATCGTACATCTCAACGGCCATGTTGACGAGATCACTGGTCCAATGACCGCAGGTGAGATACTTCAGGCAAATCCTAACCATGTCTTAAGCAAACCATGTTCTCAAGGAGTAGTTCGTAAGATCTTGATCTTGTCTCCTGATTCTGAGCTTAAGCGTGGAAGCATCTATTTTCTTATACCGGATACTTCCTTGCCGGAGAAGAAGAAGAAGAAGACAAAGAAGATAAGGGAACTCCAACGTCGGGAAAAGACTCATGAAACCGCCAACTACACTAAGAGTGATCATATGGTGAGTACTAGTAAGGATCTTGATTTGACGTTGTGTGAGAAATATTTGACACATGTTATATTGTCATCATCGTCGGATAAATGTTGCCCGGCCGGTAAAGAAAATCGTCACCGCCGGAGACATAGTCGGTCGGCATCGGTGTCCATGTGGCGGCCTCACCTTGCGAGCATCTCTGAGGATATTAACTAGTGTTTTTTTCTTCTTTTCTTCATTCTTTGTTAATTTTGTCTCTATTTTTTTAAGATCCGGAAAATTGGATTTTATTAACATCCCGATGAGAATATTTTCATTTAAAGAATGTTTGGTAAGAAGTAAGAAGTTAAAAACAAAAGCTTTGTAATGTACTAGTGTGGATAAGATCTATGTAAAATTGATGATCTAGCTTCACTCGTCCGTGGCAAGAGGACAAAATCATATAATCATTATATAAAACTCTATGCATCTGTAATTGGATGTTAGTATCAGGAATCGAATTGTAGTACAATAAAGAATGAAATTCGGAAATATAAAACACTCTCCTTCTTTCATTTTAAATATCACTTTATATTTTATTTTTTTTAAATAAGTGTTATTTTACAATTTAAATACAATTATATACATTAAATTTATTTTTTACTTTTTTAAATAATCAATAGTTTTTTATTTAAATAATTTTTCATTTAATTAGTCACACATTAAATAAAATATAATAATTTATTATATAGTTTGTTTAATTTCCGTTAAAATGTTAAAATGAAATTTATAATGAAACGAGTAAAGTAAATTTTTCTTTTAACGTGAACCAAGTAGTAATACGGAGTGGTAAATTCGGTGTGGGCTAAAAGTTAATTATTTAGTATTTACTGAAGAATTATTTGGATTGAGACAAGGTGACTAATAGTTAATTAATGTTAACTATAATGAAAGATGAGGGAATCTAAAGAAAAATTAAAGTGAAACTAAATCATAGTACGAGATCAATTAGTTCAATCATAAGCTTGACGACCTTTTAAGCTGCATTTTCAGCTGTTATGCAACGTATTTAGACCAACTGGTTTATATATATATTATTTTGATTAATAATGTGAACTCAAGACGGCTAATTAAGGGTTTAAAGAAAGAGTGGACCAATCATGCAGGTTGTCACTGATATCTTGGATATTTGCATTGTTTTAGCTATCAATTACTAGGTATATTGATCATTTAAACTAAAATTTAGGCTTGTTTAGGTTTATTATATTAATTACATCTGTGTGTGTTCAGATATTGGAGATAGACTAATTAGATTTTGGAGCCGAATGAGTTATAAAGAGTCTAAAGGAGTGAAGAATGGTGCCGAGCGTGTAACGACCACGTGCAAGAAAAGGCTGCGGTGGTGCATGGTGACTGCATGCAACTTTCGCAGGATGATAATGGCTGTGACCGTGTCACGACGAGTTTGACCAAGGCGTTTAGCATGGAACTTTCACAGGATGATGATGGATGCGACCGCGTCACAACGAGTTCGACAAGGGTGTTTTGCAGGCAACTTTCGCAGGATAATGATGGCTGCAAGGCTGAGAGGTAGTCGCGGCCGTCAACACAAACAGACTTGACCCATCTTGGGTTGGGTCGGCCCAGTGTTGTTGGGTTGACCAGGTTCAAATTTTAGCTTAGTATAAATATGTCTTACACCTATTTTTAAGGAGTATTTTGTTTTCTTTAAAACACATTGATATTTAGAGAAAAGCTTGAATCTTTAGTAGTATAGTCTTTCTTTCTTGAGTTTATTGAGTCTATTTCATCTTCTTAACATGATTATTCTTGAATCTATCATGGGTTTAAGCTTTATCATGAAGATTAGTGAGTAGACTATTTTTGGATTCATGGGTTAGGATGATTAGAGTGATTAAGTGAAGATCTATTAATGTTAGGTTTATACATTACCTAGTTTATTGAGTGTGTTCAATACTAGATTAGTCTTGATCTCTCTAATCTTGATCTCTAGATATTTCGTGCGCGTAATGTGTTTGATGAAATATCTGAACCAACTCAACTTTGCTCTATCTTGAATAACCAAAGACATTTTATGTTATGATTGCTATATAGTTATTAGACCTGATTTAAATTCATGTTTGAGTGTGTTAAGCCAAAAATATTTGATGCTTAATACATAATGACATAGGAAGTTGTATCTTGACAAAGAGTTTGTCTAATGTTGTGATCTAGACTTAAGGAAAAATATTCATTGATAACGTTCCACTTTAGATTGAAACTTAATCACTTGAATTCAAATGCCTATACCTCTGAGTCCTAAATATCTATTTGATTGGAAGCTTTAGTTATTTATATTGCTTGTTCTTGTTACTTGTTTCTCATCATCACAACACTAATTGCACTTAGATTAAGTACTTGACTTGCATTCTCATTGCTTAAAACAACTTAGGATTGGATTGACACTCTTTATAATACTTTGATATTAGGGTTGACAAAATCATTTATCAAATTTGGAGCCGTTGCCAGTTCTAAGTTGATTAATTTGACAGCGGGATTTAGTCATTGCTTGAGACTAGTCTTACTTTCTTTTCTTTGTAGCATAATACTCTTTGTTCATCTCTCTTTGAATGATATGTGCATGAACTTGCAGAGTAGAGGACCAACACACCTTTTCCCAAGAGTATACAACATCAGTGCTTTAGAGAGAGAGTTAGCAAAAAAAGAGAAGAGAAAAGCGACTGACTCATCTAGAAAGATTAGGATTTGAGATGGATGAAAATGGTCAAGGAGCTGTAAACCTTAGGCCACAACATCCTCCACGCCTAGCTAGAGCGATCGGTACATATGACCAGCCTCATATCCATGGGAATATGACGGGTATTCGACCTCCAGCTGTGTAGAACAACAACTTTGAAATAAAATCAAGTTTGACCAATATGATTTAGAGCAACAAGTACCATGGACTCACTTTGGAGGATCCTTTGGATCATTTGGTTAGTTTTGACAAGTTATGTGGCACAATGAAGATTATCGGTATTTTTAAGGATGATTTTAATTTGAGGCTTTTCCCTTTCTCTTTAGAAGACAAAGCTCATACATGGGAGAAGAGCTTACCAAGATTATCAATTGAAAGATGGGATGATTGCAAAAAAAAATTTATCAAATTTTTTTTCTCATTCTCAAGAACCGCCAAGCTCTGGAATGCAATCTTTGAGGTTCATCAGCAGAACCTAGAAGGACTTGGAGAAGCTTGGAAAAGGTTTAAAAGACTCTTATCGCAATGCCCTCACCATGGTTTCACTAATATGAGTCTACTAAATACTTTTTACAGAGGAGCTTTGCCATTTCCAAAAAGGTTCCTCACTAAAGCTCAAAAGAAAGTGATGTCCAAATTTAGAAAAGACATGAGTGTTGTAGGAGTCAAGCTTCCATAGATCTTGAATATGCATGATGCTCATGTCCAAATGATGTTTATCAAGGACATTTATCTCACTAAGAAGAAGTAACAGAGCTTCTAGATATCTCTACATCACAGATTGATCCACAAGTCCCACCAAAGTTTATTCCTAAGCTTGAAGACCAAGGGAAGTTCACATTACCTTGCTCTCTTGGTGAATTTACACTTGATGATGCTCTTGTTGATTCTGGTGCAAGTGTGAATATAATCTCACTTGAGATGGTGATGATCCTGGGGATTAAGAACATGGAGACTAACATTTTTCACTCATGTTTGGGAATTCTTCTTCTATTACCCCAATCGGTCTCATCAAAGATTTTTCTTTGAAGATTTGAGCTTGAACCATTCCCATAGACCTTACTGTTTTTGATATGATAAACAAGAGGAGAGTACTACTGATCTTATGCACACCTTTCCTTACTACTGTTGGTGCTTGCATTGATTTCCCTAACAAGAGGGTGATTCTCCACAATGTCAACAAAGCTATCTCCTATCCAATCAAGTCTCCAATAATGAATGTTGAGTATTGTGGAAACACCACTAGTGGAAAACTTCCCATTGAGAAGATGAAGGATGAACTGGTTGTTAGTGGGCAAGAAGGTCTTGATGGAGAGTCTTCTAAAGAGATGTGTGATGAGCATTTGGAAAATGCACAAAAAGATGAGGTGAGTAGAGCCATTATGGCTACCCATGGAAAAAAGAAGAATATGAAAGAAACTCAACCTCCACCTCTTGATAAAATTCCACACACTTTCACTCTTCACCAACGAACCTCAAGAATGGAGCTATTGAGTGCAAGATCAACTGCAAGGGAAGGTCCAAACCATTCTCAAGTGCAAAAACTATCATAACTCCTCAGCTCCAAGATGATCCAGTCAAGATTCAAAATCTCGTTTCTCAAGTACTCACCATCAATCTTGAAGGTGGAAAGGATTCTCTTTCTCATTAGCCAAGTGAAAAGGTAGTCAAGCTAAAGACTTAAAACAAGCTCACTTGGAAGGAAGTCACAAGTTATCCTTGTATATACTCTTGATTTTTCTTTCTTTTTTTAGGTTTTTTAATAAATATTGTCGAAGTTTTCAGGTTGAGTCTAGCACTATAGGAGAGAAGAAAGGCGGCCAAGCACTCGAGCCTTATGGTAGACATCTCACTTCAGCCTCCTCTAGTCACTATGAATCATGCCACCTCCTTGCACCGACTCTAGACACCCAATGCCATACTCCAATCTCAACTTGAGGTACTACTCCAATCTTTCATTGTATATACCACTTTTCTTTTGCTTTTCTCATATTTTCAGTATCTCCCTTTCTCATAATCACACAGAGACTGTGTGATTTAAGTTTGGGGGAGGTACCAAGTATCTAATGATGTTTATTTTGATGAATTTAAAAACTTTGAATCATGCAGTGTAAATAGTTATTGCATTAGAAAACACAAAATAATTGAAAATTTTGAAAAACAATAAAAGAGCATCTAGTTGCATCATTTGCATCTTTTGCATCTTTAGGATCGAGTCTAGAAGTATGTAGACTGCATTAATTCATTGGGAGCAAACCTTGTAAATAACTCAATGTGGCACTCTTCTCAATCATAATAAGTAGCTTGAGCATCTTCTTGATAACTTGTAGACTACGAGCCTTGTAAACTCCTCTCGAAACTTGTTTGATTGATGAAACGTGCTTGTCCTTGAAACCAGATCCAATCTTACTAGAGTTAATGAACCTAATATATCTTGCTTATGGGCTCTTGTTGGGCTTGATCATGGTTACCTCACTCACATTTGAGTTGGTCTTATCCCTTTTCATCAATCTTTGGCAACTCAAAGTTGCCATCTGTCTTTTGGATGGTTCTCACATCCTTACCCCTTATCTTCCTTTCAATCCATTGTTAATTTGATGAGTGAGGTATTTTATGAAATCTTGATATGTGTATAATATTGAGAGTATTGGAGAAGATAATGGTTGATCCTTATTACTTGCTAGCTTTAAGATCTCATAATTGTCTAACTTATAGGATTGGGAAGGGAGTATTGATTGTTTGATCTTTGAGGGTTGAGAGAAAAAAAGTGAGTGAAAAGAGCAAATTCAAAAGTCTAAAAAGAGATAAGATGGTAGGGATCAAAGAAAAAGAAAGTTCAAAAGAGAAATCTTAGCTCAAAGAGTATCAAAAGAAAGAAAACCCCTAGAAAAGGAAAAGAAAGATTTATAAGAGTGGGGAGAGAGAACAAAAGATAGAGCTAAGACTAAGAAAATAGTGAAAGAATCCCTAGTAGACAAAATAAACAAAGGGTTCTAAAAGTGAGAATGTTTTTGGAGTCTTTTGGTGAGAGAAAGGGAATTTGACATTAAGAATCAAAGGTAGAAATTGCTTGTGTCTAGGAAATGGGTAGTACAATGAGGATTGAATATTGTATGCATGAATTGTTCTCTTTCTTAGATATATTACGCATAATGTCAAACTACTTGTTCTTGAGAGTAAACCACCATGAAAGTAACTCGATAACCCTACTTTACCACAACTTCAAGCTTTGTTCTCACCAAGCCAAATAATTAGGACCAACTGCCCATTTGCAAGAGTACACTTATGATTATTGTTTAATGAATGTGAGAGTTGGCTGATTGGCTTATTTGTGGAGTCTTGAAGATAAGTATAAATATCAGGGAGTTGAGGTAGGCCAAGAGAAGTTAGAGTATGATAGGATATCTTGTTCTTGCTATTTAGTATGATTTTGTAAGGATATCACATTGATGGCTTTGAAGAGTCTCTTTTGGTAATGAGCTCCTACCGTGCACATCTTGTTCTTGAAAGTTACTTGTGGACAAGTAAATGACAAGTTTGGGGAAGTTGATATCTTGGATATTTGCATTGTTTTAGTTATCAATTAGTAGGTATACTGATCATTTAGACTAGCATTTAGGTTTGTTTAGGTTCATTGCATTGCATTTGTGTGTTTTAATTAGGTTGGAGAAGTACTAATTAGATTTTGGAGCCAAATGAGTTATAGAAAATTCAAAGGAGTGAAGAATGGTACCTTAGCGGGTAACGACCACGAGCAAGAGAAGGCTGCGGTGGCGCATGGTGACTGCATGCAATTTTTGCAGGATGATGATGGATGCGACCGCGTCATGACGAGTTCGACTAGGGAATTTCACAGGCAATTTTCGCAGGATGATGATGGCTGCGACCGCGTCATGACGAGTTTGACCAGGGCGTTTTGCAAGCAACTTTCGCAGGATGATGATGGCTGCGAGTGTAGCGTGATGATTGCGGTCTATCGTGGCGGATGAGAGGTGGTCGCGGCCGTAGATTGAAATAGGCTTGACCCATCTTTAGTTGGGTTGGGCTAGGGTTGTTGGGTTGACCCAGTTCCAATTTTAGCTTAGTATAACTATGTCTTAGACCCAATTTTAAGGTGTATCTTGTTTTTTTCTCTAAAACAGATTAATATTTAGAGGAAAGCTTGAATCTTTAGTAGTATAATCTTTCTTTCTTGAGTTTATTGAGTATATTTCATCTTCTTAACATGATTATTCTTGAATCTATCATGGCTTTAAGCTTAATCATGAAGATTATTGAGTACTCTTTTTGGATTCATGGGTTAGGGTGATTAGAGTGATTAAGTGAAGATCTAAGGTGTGACACCCCCAATCTGGTCTAAGTACAAGTTGACTCGACCAGCCGTGCAACAATCAAACAAGAACATGCACAGCCAATCACTATTAACTTAAACCAAGCTGAGAGGCCACATTGTGTACCTCAACGATTAACCCAAAGTTCCTAGAAAAGATCCAGGTACCTTAGGCCAATCGCCTAAGTACACATATCCTATTAGGTACAAACCGAAGCTTTTCAACCTTACTGAGTAATATCAAATAGTTAGTTCGTCCGGACAAGGACTAATATCATATGGAACTCGTACTTAAGAAACATTCTTTAATACATTATATAATATTCTTTCAAAAGCATCTTACAAAATATTAATGATTAACTTAGAGGTTTTCGGTCAACAAACTTTGTACATAGGATATATCAAAACTACTTTGCAAGGATAATAAAACTACCACTAGCTAATGCTGTTCATTCCCATCGTAGAGTAAAGGTCTCCCGCCTACTGGTTACCTGCATCACAAATGAGTCATGAGTAACTAGTTTACTCAGTGAGTCTAATCCCGCAACCCCAACACATATTAATATTATCCCGAGCAGTCGACACCATTTGAATGCAGTGGAAATATATTCCATAATTATTATATATAAGGCCTATCATTCAATCTATGTGAATCATATCTTAAACATCACCTCCACAACACCCGCCATTCATTCATACGTATAATATATATATATATATATATATATATATATATATATATATATATACTAAACCCAGAAAACCACCAAGGCTAACCGAGCCTAGCGGGAAAAATAAATATAACCATCATCTCAATCAGATATTCGAAGATCGAACATCTAACGCTGCATGCAGTTACACGGTCTCCAGGGTTTGACCCCATCATCGTGTCTTCGTGACCTTGTTCCATATCGCAGGACCAATTCACGGTAATGCGGGAACTTTAGGGAGAGTGAGTATACAATAAGACTTCACATGATTCATACTTATATACTTATATATTAGTACTTGAGAACAAGTACTAAGGCTCGGGATAAACCTCAAATAATAATTCATAATATTTCTTAAGTGTTTATTATAAGTAAACACTTCGAAGTTTAATATAGTTCAAGAGACTTACTTATCTATCAACCATAATCATTTATTTTACTCAAGCAACATTAATTCATAACTCATCATTCATCTATCTAGACTCACCTTTGAATCCATGAGATTGGCTAAGGAAGACTACACTCGAGCTCACTAAACATTCTCCACTTCTGGATTAATCTCGGTTCAGAACCACCACAAGTATCCGGCTGATCCGACCACCTTCATTGACCATCTGAATTAAAAACAGAACAGTTGGACATAAGGTTCATCAGTTTGGTTCCAGAAGAAAATCAAATCAGTTCAGTTCTCTCATAACAGTTTTGTTTAAGACAGATTCAGAACAAGTTCAGTTCGATTCAAGCTATAACAACTTAAATCGGTTTATAACAGCTCAGCTCATGCTCAGTTATATCTGGTTCTAATCAGTTCACAACAGCTTAGCTCGGTTCTACTCAGACCATATCAGTTCAAGAAAATTTCAGACCATAGGCAGCTCGGCTCAGACCAGTTCAAAACAAGATCAAATCTGCCCGGTTCAGAACATCACTAATCCGACAGTTTGGTTCAAGCTAAACAACTTAAATCAATTCAGTTCAAGCTCGGTTCCACTCATCCTAGATCAGATCAGTTAGGTTCAGAAAATTTGGATTCAGGACATGATCATTTCAGTTCAACTTAGGTCTAAACAGTTCACATCAGTTTAGCTAGTGGTCTAAAGAAAGTAATTTAAACCGAAACTAAACAAACTTAACCGAAACAACAACTTAGACAAGTGATTCGACCAACAACCTAGCTAAACATGATCCAGTTCTGATCAGATACTGACTGAGGCAAGGAGATGAAGCTTACCACAACAACTGACAGACATAAGAACTCAGATGATCCTCCCCTTTAAACTGAACTAGTGGCTGAACTGTTTTAAAAACAGAAATCAAAATCTGTTCATCACAAAGACAGAATATAGCCTAGGGTTTTCTCTAGATACTTCACCTTCCGATCTTCTACACAGCAAGGAACTAAGCTAGAGGATGTAAGAGAGTCGCCCAAGGTCTTGTCTATTTTTCTCTGATTTTTCTCCCAATTTTTCTCTCATATCTCACTGTTTTTCTCTCTGAAAATTTATGTCTTTATTTCAGCAACCAAAACGACCAAAGAAGCTGGAGGAGGGGTTAAATATTAGCTGTGGTTACTTCACCTGAGGGTTTAGATCATTACTAAGCTTGGCTGAGAGGAGGCAGCTGGGATCCTGCTTCAGCAGTCACAGCCACAAAGCTGCTCACTCTTTCCCTCCTTTGAAGTAAGGTCATTTCCTTCCCAAGAAGAAACTCCAGCAGCTTGTGCATCTCACATGACTTTTAATGTAGCAAGCAGGCAGGAAGGTGCAAGTCACATGTCAAGTTCAGGACGGAAGCAAGCAGGCTAGAAGGTGCAAGGCATGTGATGGTTCAAGAATAATTTTATGAGTTTTGTCGATATTTTTTGGACAATTTTGAATTAAATGTTTTTCATCCTTCGAATCTCGTCCTTTTTTCGAATATGCTCGTCCAGCTTAATAAAACTCAACTATAATAGTTAACACTCGATCAAAACTACCAAGGGAAGGTCTTTCGGTCACAAGACAGTCCCATCGAGACATTAATTCACCGGGTCGATTTTATATTGATTCTGATCGGATCAACTCCAAACTGATCGAGCGGAATTTTTCTCGACGAAAAATTTGTTGGCTCGTGAGGGTTATTACATAAGGTGTTTAATTTTAGGTTTATATATTACCTGGTTTATTGAGTGTGTTTAATCTTGCTTTCTCTAATCTTGATCTCTAGATATTTCATGCCTGGAAAGTGTTTGATGAAATGTATGAACCAACTCAACTTTGCTCTAACTTGAATAACCAAAGACATTTGATGTTGGGATTACTAGATAGTTATTAGACTTGATTTAAATGCATGTTGAGTGTGTTAAGCCAAAGACATTTGATGTTTAATGCATAATGATATGGAGACTTGTATCTTGACAATGAACTTGTCTAATGTTGTGATCTAGACGTAAGAGAACCTATTGATTGATAACTTGACACCTTAGATTGGAAACTAATCACATGAAGTCAAATGCCTATACTCATGAATCATAATTCTCTATTTGATTGAAAGCTTTAGTTATTTACATTGTTTGTTCTTGTTACTTGTTTCTCATCATCACTACACTGATTACACTTAGATTAAACACTTGATTTGTATTCTCTTTGCTTAAAACAACTTAGGATTCGATTGACACACTTTATACAACTTTGATATTAGAGTTGACAAAATCCTTTATCAGCCACATGTAGATGTAGCCATGTAGGTGAACCAATCAAAAAGCCTTTTAAAAGCTGAAATTTTATAACACATGGTTCAAACAATACAAAAAATTTCAATCATATAAAGTGGAAAAAATAAAAACATTTATTTTATATTAATACTATTAAAAAGGATTTATTTGGGATTTATCCATGGTTTTGAAAACCGGATCAGACCGACTGGTTGAACCGGTCTGACTGTGACTCGCTTAAGAAGTCAAATCCAGTTCGATTTAAAACTCACATTTGAGAAAAACTGGTTAAAAATCAATAAAACCGGTGACCCGAGTCAACTTTAAAACTCGATTCTACAAAATATAATTAATGTGTTTTCAATTGTTATTAAAATTAAATATATTATAATCAATGTTGTCTATTGCTATTAATTGATTTTCTATTTAGTTCTATCTTCTTAAGAAATACTAGAAAAAATATATATTTTGGCTTTCATATATTATTTTTACTCTCACATTTTCATAAAATCTGAGACTTTAGTTGTGAAAATAAATAAATACGGTGGTTTGAACAATTGATCGTTTGGATTTTATCAATGTATTCATTTATTTATTGTATATATAGTTAGATTTATGCTTATAGTTTATTTTCTAGTTAATAAAAGATAAAAATATAATTATACGTAGAATTACTTTTGAAATCTTTATATTGTAAATATATGATTATATATATATATTTGTTTTTTTAGAAAATAAAAAATTTGGTTCGACCAGTTTAACCAGTTCAACCAGTTATCCAATAATTATACCGAATTGATATCCATTCAAGTTTTCAAAACATATTTACCTTTGCCTTTACAAAAACCTACAAGTTATGCCACTAGCTATGTTCTATAAATGTTATTTTATTTAAGTAAATATTCTAAATATATCAGCTTCTTAAATGCAATATATCTTCCCGCAATTCATTAGTATCAGTGAACATAATATTTTTGACATATATTCACGAACTAGAATTTTTTTTTGGTCAAAATATTAATGTATCATGCACTAAAAACCTTTAATTTATTGTATTTAGGTTTATCAATTGTACAGGAATATTTTTACATTATTTTAAAATTATGATACATGATTTAAAATATACGTATTTGTAGTTTGATACACATCATCCTTATACAATATTGAATATACATGATATATCATTTAGTTGACTACTATCTTTAGCATGTTTATGATTTTCAAAACTACATAGAAGATTTTAATATAAATATCGAATACGTTCAAAATTATCAATTGCCTAATAACAAACCTAGTTTAACTTCCAAATTTCTTGTTTTTGTTCATATACAAAATTGTTAACTATAATCTGAATATTTGATAAAATGAAACTATGTAAGTAAAGTTTAACATTTTGAGAATATACTTTCATATTTTTAATATTTACTATAAAAACAACATATAAATCACATTTATAATTCTTATTAGGTCAAAAAAATTACACATTCAAAATAAGTATAAATTAAATATTTTTAAATTTATATATTCGAGTATGATTCTCACAAATTAAAATACAGAATATATTATAATTTAATTAATAAATTTAAATATGTAATATATCATTACTTATTATTATTTAATTAATAGGTACCTACTGATTATAAAAAATAATTTATAATGCTTTTTCAGAGACTCGTGTTTGAGAAATTCCCACTAATCATGTTCTAAAAAATCCAAAATAACCTACAATCCAAAAAGGAAATAAACAAATCATAGAAAAAGAAAATGAAAGCTGGCGAGGGCATCTGATTCGGCTGCCTTCACATGGATTCCCATCCTTTTTGTCACATCTCCGAAATACCCGTCTTTTTTTTGTTTCTCACACGTCCATTTTTAAAAGTAAAATTCAATACTACTATTCTTGTTTTTTTTGTCTAGCGCCCTTTTCAAAAACAAACTGCTAGTTTTGTTTCGTATTAATTAAAAATTGAATCTGCATGACATCACGCAAAATATAAATTTTATATTCATATAATGAATGTCATGTAAAAAGTATATGTAAACAAAATGTTATACCAATTGCTTATTTCATAATGTTTTGACTAGAGTTGATCCGTCTGCACAGATATATGTTTGTTTGCAATTTAATATTATATATTGTATACGGAGAATCGTGCTTATCATACAATAAAAAAAGTTCTTGCCTTAGGCCCCCAACTAATGTACAAATTTTAGGACCACTAAATTTTATAAATTTGTTCTTTAGAATTTAAAGGATATTAGTTAAACTTCCACCTGATTTGGAATTTGACTTTGTATTTTTTATTCAAATCAGTTTCAATGTGTCTTAACTAAAATATTAAGGAAACTTTTTAAGAGCTATCAATACTCCAAACCCATAGTTTTTATTCTTAATTCCGTTTTACTTTTTTTACGTATTTTATTCTATTTTTTCACCACAATTTAGTTGTTTGTATATTTATGATAGTTTGATGAAATAATTCATAGAAAAAATTAAGCAACATATTTTTGTGACCTTTATATTTTATCTATCATCATTTTATAAAGTTTTTTTACTTTATTATCATAAGTTTTGTAGCTTTTATACATTATGTATCATCGTTTCTACTTTTAATATTTTGCATCATTTGTATTTTAGTTATAAAGCATGATTCTATTTTCTTTGTATGATAACAATTTTTTTGATCCATCTTTCTAAATTTTTACTTTCTATTACAACTTAAAAATGTTTTTATCATGATTTAAATTCAGTTTTTATTATATTAAATATAAAAGTTTTAGAATGCCTTAGCCCCCAAATGTCTCCACACGACACTGATTGTATAGTTCTACAACATTATATTTATGTACTTAGTTCGATATTATTATATAATAATGTTTTTATAATATTTAATTATTTTTATCCATTGTTATATGCTATTGGAAAGAATCTTATAAAACTTCTTAATCTTAATTCATCATTTTCAAGTAGAGATAAGCTGAAATACCGAACCTAAAAATTAAGAACAGATCAAGAAAATGAATTCAAACCGAATACCAAATAGGTCTTATTTTACAATAGTTTAAATTTTGAGTTTAACCGGAACCAAACCTAAACTCGAATAAATATAAGAAAAATCTGAAATTTTTTAAATTTCCCAAAATATTATGTTAAACCTAAACCCAATAACAAATTAATATCCAAAAATATTCAAAGATTCTAGTATATAGCTAAAATAAATATATAAAATATGAATGATTAATTGATGATGTATATACATGAAGTTTATAGGTCTAACTATATATCATTAACCCTCTCTTCGGCTCACCTAACTTATTCTGTCCCTCGAAATCAACAAGGAGTAGTATATGAATATTCACCTATTGTCCATCAACTTTCGGCCTGATCTTAGGCCTTGACTCACCCTTTGTAAACGAACTTCGCCTTTGTAAACGAACTTCGCCGAGGAACCCTTGGATTTTCTGAGAATTGGGTTCTCACACCAATGTTCGCGTTACATTATATGTAAAGATTGCATACGTTTTTCTAAAAACATCACAGTTTCGAGAAAAGAAAGAAATGCTATAGTTTTTGTAAGAGCACCCTTAAATTTTTTGTGATAACTTATCTATCACCTGCATGTACAGAAATATAAACTTATTTTAGTGAAAAATGCTGGCAAATAAGAGAGACTATAATTAGTACACTTGATTTGAGCTAAACTTATGGAATAATATGATTTACTGAAGCAGTTTTCAAGAACGAAAACGAACTGTTTTTGGCATGATTCACATGTCCAGCTTAACCATTCTCTCCAATTAGAAAAATGAACATTTTAGGGGATTTTAAGCAAACGGGTAGACCCAGATTGATATATATACTTAGGAAAACATCAGTTACTTGATCAAAACCAACATTCACTGAACCACACTTGAAGATTCTTCAAGAAGTTATCAAAGATTTGCACCGATTTGGATAATAGAGTCAGCATCATGTTATAATTAGCTGTTCCAATCTTTAACATATGGACATGAAGAACTGATAAAACACATAATTATATTACAACACAAATAAGTTATGTTCCATGACGATACATGTCTTGTTTTGTATTAAAACTTAGCTACAAGTCTTTGGATTCAATGATTCTTGCCTTATTCGACCAAAGCTGCAAGCACTGTAACTTACCACCTTTGTTTTCCAGTGATCAGTGAATAACATTGCTTTGTTTACATTCAGATTTTAAAGATTCACATATACAATATCGTTTTGGTATACGTGTGTTTGTTCCTTGCAAAAACTTTCCTCACAATTTCAGCTGGTCTATCCCTTCAACAATCTGGAGAGGTTTAGACTTGAAACCCACAATGTCTTCCATTTCCAGGAATGTTGATGCAACTTCCTCTTCACCATAGATGCTTCTCTTTACAACAATCATTGTTTCTGTTAAGTTTTTTGAGATTCCAACTTAAAACTATTCATTACGTGGAATGTTTCAAGTCACTTATATATTAGTTAAGTGTTAGTCAAAGATCACATGTTTATTGAAGGAAGGTGATGGACAGTGACAAGAGTGCAAAAAAAGTCAAGAAATGTTGGCTCCAATAAGTCAACAAAAGGAGGCTACATTTTTAACGTTTGTTGGCACCTACCAGCTCATGAGCTTCTATAAAAACCTTTGTGAGGTGAGAAGTAAGTTGCATCCCAAAAAAATCCCCGAGCAAAAAAGAGAACAAGAAGAGAGGAAGAAAAAAGAAACTCGTGGGAAAGAGAAGAAAAAAAATATTTATTTTGTAAGAAATTAAGAGTAATTTCGTGAGTGTATTTGGAATCGGGTGTGAGTTGAGAGCATTGTAAAATTTCTCAGGTTGATAATAAAAGATCTGTAGCAGGTCCGGAGACGTAGGCAAGATTGACCGAAATCCGTTAACAATTTTGTGTGTGTGTTCCCGCTCCCACAAATTCTGATTTTTTTGGCAAATATTTGACCCGTATTTCCTAACAATTGGTATCAGAACAAGAGCTATTGATACGTCCTAGGATTGGACATGATCACTCAATCAGACTAAGGGGATATGAATTCGCCAAAGGGAGAACTGGTGGAATGAATGGAGACACAAAGGGTTGCGGAAGGCCCAATGATACTACCAGACTTCGATCGTTGTCGGATGTGACACCGGTCCAACAAAAGAAGGTTCAAAACTTGGAGATAACCTCAACAAGAAACTAAGAAGTGTTCTAAACAAAGAACTAAGATATAAACTCAAATAAAAGGGGAAAACTCAATGATTTATTTCGAGGCTCTTAGGCCCTATTTATAGGAATACAGATTGTAGAAATCCAAAGAAAATGTGCTAAAAACAAGTCATAGAAGACCAAAAACAAAGACTGGACTACATAAATGTGTTGACTGAAAACAAAGAATAGATCTTGTCTTCCACACGGTTTTGACTTCTCTTGGTACTCTCCTTTGACTGCTTGGTCGAAAATATTCCAAGGAATATCATGTTTACTTCTTGGGAAAAGTTGTAAACCATAGAAATGTTTGGATCCACATTTCAGCCGAAATGCATTCCAAAACAAGCACATTCGTCAAGCATGTTTTCCTTAGCCTTTCTGATAGTTTTTGACCATGGAAATAACTTAGAACCTTGAAGAGATTGACATGGTTCATCAGAAAGGGAGTTGACCGATTGTATCTTCTGGGTGGTCGAACCAGCTCCGAAGATCGAACTAGCCCGCTCAGCTCGTCCAGATGAGTGTCAATCCAGCTCAGCTCATCTAGGAATAGTGTCAGTACAACTCAATTGAGTATTCAGCTCATCCAATATAGTGTCAATTAGCTCATCCAGCTCCAAGGCAGTGTCGATCCATCTCACCTGAATGCGCACATGTCTTAATTCGCGAGACTGAAGATCACCTGGTTTGTAAATGGCATAACTCCCTCATTTGAAATCCGTTTGATCTGATTCTTCTTCAAGGAGCTCCATAATTGAGTTGAAAACATTCTCCAAGTGATTTCATGCGTAGAAGCCTCGTGGTTTGGAAGATATGATTCAAACAATGAACATATATCATTACTGCTTTCCATGATTTCATCAAGGTTAATTGATCGTTGCTTCCACTTAGTAAATCCTTCATTTTCCAAGTTAGCTTCTGGCTTGACCATTGGTATTAGATTGTCGAATGGTTTGGAAAGAATGGCTGAAGGTTGATCAATTCGGTCATTAGGTCGTGGTTCCAACCTTAGGTCATTCCCGGATGCACGCATGTCGATTATGTACACGGCTTGGTCAGATGGGTGAATCTCGGTTTGGATGAGCTGGTTGACAAGATCGCCATCTTGGGCCGTGTCTATGATCCAAGCAGGTCGTTGCTCGAACCGGGGCGCATCATTCCCTCCCTCTTCAAAAGGATTTGACCTCAAATCCATTTTACGTGAAACAAAGGAAAATGAAGCAGACAAAATAATGAATTTTAAAATCATGTAAAATTCGATGAAGGAAAAATTTGGAGAGAAACTTCCTTAGAGTTTTGAACTTATTTCCCTCAAGTATTTCCAGTTCCATGTTCCAAGAACACAAGTTTGGTGTCGTCCTCCTCTGCATGCTTCCATTTGAAATTGATCCTTTATATCCTTCACTTCCAAAACAACTAGAGAAACCACATCAAATCTGCGAAAGAAATAATCAAAGGGTTTCTCTATCCTTAAGACATCAAAAACATGATCTAAGCTCTTAGGATAATCATCAAGCATGTGGGTAAGCATCAAGTAAGTAAACTGATCGCCAAATTCGGTTTACTAATTTTAAAATCATGCAGAGCTGTGAAAATGTTAGGAAAAGAATGAGACAGTGCTAATTTCGAAAAATTCTCATCATGAACGAAATCAAAATGATTCTCTGATCTAAGAAATTTTGGTTCATTCTCTTTCCTACAGCAAATCTCTTTCAAAGTACAACTTAGTGAAAACAATTCATGGAAAGGTTTAAGCAAAACGTTTTTCAACAAAGTAAAGATGTGTTTTCACTTAGAAACTCTCGAATTAAAAACGTTTTCATGAAGAACAGAGACAATCAACCCATGATCCTTACAGTGCTTTTGGTTTTGACAGGAGGTTGACTGAGGAATCATCTTTGGTTCATTGAGGATCATCAGCTTCAACTGTTTTTCCCATGGTAAACTATTTGCTTTCTCTTTTGTTAGGTTTTCTTTCAATTCACCAAAATGAAAAGAATGAAGAAAACACTCAAGCTACATGGGCACGTCAAAGGTAACTTGATTCCTGCTATGAAACTTAACAAATTCATCAGCAAAAAATAAATTTAGAAGTTTTAGAATTACCTCTGGGTGCTTGGCTAAGTGATGAAAACTGTATTGTCTTTGGTCTGGCCGGTTTTGGTGGATGGATTATATCTTCATTATTCCATGGCCATTTCTCCTGGTTTCGGTCTTTCTGGAAAGATGAGAGATTCATCTTGAATCCTAGGATAGGATTTGGCTCAAGCCGCTTCTTTCTTGGGCCTGAATCTCCTTTAGAAGTCTGGTACTCGCGGATAGATGGACGGGAGAACCTCCGGTTTGGAAAATTCATAAATCCTTTCTCCGTGAAGCTTTTCATGTGATTCCAAGCCTCAGTGAATCCTTGATGAGTTGGACTTCCAGTAAAATTAGATTCACGACAAAATACCTTCTGAATATTGAGATATTTTCCTTGGACTGAACCTCTGTCGCTGGCATCTCCAAAGTAGCCGGTTTGGACAACAATGCATCTCCAAATCTCAGGATGTTGGGCATGTTCAATGCTCTCATTTCTCAGAGGCATAAAATGTCTTTCTAGAACACTCAAAACAAACACTAATAGACCAGGATCACATGTGCAAGACAAGTACTTTTTTAAATAAAAAATCAAGATCTCTTTTCCTAGAACAAGTAGCACACATTTCAGCCTTCCAAGATGCACATCAAAGTAGACATTATAGACCAGAATGGTGTCAAGGCATGCAACAGTATGAATCATTTTCGAAACATGCCAATCCTTCTCAAAATCAGAACACAAAAGAGTAAGTTCAAATTGAAAATCATCGATCAAAAGTTCAAGGCATTTTTCAAAGAAAGTGTTGTAAACCAAGATATCATCAATGCTCAAAACAACACAATTATCACGAAATGATCTAAGAAAATGCCAAGTTTATTAGTTTTAGAACACACAAGATCAAGCTGCAAAACAGAATCACAAAAATCAAGATCACAAAAATCAAGATCACAAAAATCAGTTTCAGTTTCAAGTGATTTCTGTTCCAGTAACTTCTTAATCAAATTTACGTCCAAGGCATAAGAGGATGCAAAAAAATCATCAATGATCAGTGCATGTATAAAATAAATCAGATCAAAGCCATTTCTTTTGAAAACAAACGAATCAAAAGATCTTCTAGCACAAAAATCAGTTGGTTGCAAATCAAGATCAAATGACTTTTCAAGAGGATGAAAACCTTTGTTATGTTCCAAGAACTGATCAAAGCTCAAAATATTTCCATAAGTGATGTCATTGACATTTTGAAAACGTGGTTGATCAAGAAGTTCATCAGGTTTAAAAATATTAAAAGAATTAATCATGTTTTCAAAAACAGATTTTGAAACACAAAGTTCTTTCAACTTGTTAAGACAAAAACAAGTAACATCATGAGAAGTGATCTTGACAAACATTTCAGACAGAGAATTAAAAAAATCAGAGTTCTCACAGTGCTTTTGAAGATCAGGAGACAAAGGGGCAGGAGATGTGCCGGGATCAAAGCATAGATGACTCTCCATAGAGATGGATGTGATGCTTGTTTCTTCTTCATCAAAGATTGGACCAGGTTCGTCCTCCTCATCAAAGATAAGACCTAGATCATCATCCAAGGGTTTTCTAGTGTCAAGACGTGGTCCTTGATGTAGATAGTCCAGTGGCTCTTCTTCAAAAACCTGTGGAAACAAAACAAGATTACTCAGATACTCCGGTTGCAAAACGGTTAGTTCTACAATAGCCTGTTCATTATCATTCATAAACTCAGATTCCAGAGAAGGAAGATAACATTCATCCTCACAAGTGATCAAACTTTCCAACAACTCTTCATCATATTCATCAAAAATGGGTAAAGAGTCTGAAAAATCTTTTAGCTCTTCAAGGTTGTTTTCAGATTTACCTTTGGGTTCTTCAATGATGAATATTGATGGTTCAGCTACTGGTGCATGTGTGGTTGTGCTCTTCTTTTGGATCTTAGTGACGTCCTTGAATACTTTCATCATCTCCTTTTCGAAGTTGTCACAAAACTCTTGGACTTCAAATTGGCTGAAAAGCCTTCATTGATCAGATTCATGTCTAGATGATTTGCACTGCTCCCAACATCTTTGGTTTGGCATCACATGTGGTTTCCTTGGGGTTAAACTTTCCTGCATAGTAACAAACTCATCAATAGTATTCAACAAATTTCGAGATGAAGAGTTAGAGATAGCATGCTGTTTGGATTTCTCGTTGCTACTCCTCCTTTGAAGATCGATCATTTTATCCTGAAAATTCTCAACACAAAAGGTTAACAGATAAGAATAATCCTCACACTTTTAAGTGTTTATCCTCACCCACACACGTGTTTCTCTCGGAAGTTCGATGGTCACTCAAGAGTTTCTTCTCAAAGTTCTAAGAAAGACAATCCAAGTTTCCCGTGGGTTTTCCAAGAAAACAAACAATGAAATGAGATATGAAGATAAGAAAATTTGGATTTGGGAATCTGCTTTAACCTCCTCAAAGGACGGATTTCTCCTCGACCAGCAGGCTTTCTCTTCCATCACCAAACCACAAATCAGACTTTTCGAAATCTTTGAAAAAAATTTCTTTTTGATCTTTTTTTATATATATGGTGGATGGTAATGAGGGTCCCAGATTCAAGATAGAAAGAAGAAGAAGTGTTTGAAGAAATTTAAATGGAAGATGAGAAGATGAAAAGATAGTACCGGTTGAGTGGCTCTGATACCACTTGATACGTCCTAGGATTGGACATGATCACTCAATCGGACTAAGGGGATATGAACTCGCTAAAAGGAGAACTGGTGGAATGAATGATGACATAAAGGGTTGCGGAAGGCCCAATGATACTACCAGAGTTCGATCATTGCCAGATGTGACGCACCGGTCCAACAAAAGAAGGTTCGAAACTTGGAGATAACCTCACCAAGAAACTAAGAAGTGTTCTAAACAAAGAACTAAGAGATAAACTCAAATAAAAGGGAAAAACTAATTGATTTATTTTTTGGCTCTTAGGCCCTATTTATAGGAATACAAGTTGTAGAAATCCAAAGAAAATGTGCTAAAAACAAGGCATAAAAGACTGAAAACAAAGACTTGACTACATTAATGTGTTGACTGAAAACAAAGACTAGATCCAGTCTTCCACACGGTTTTGACTTGTCTTGGGACTCTCCTTTGACTTCTTGGTCAAAAATATTCCAAGGAATATCATGTTTACTTCTTTGGAAAAGTTGTAAATCATAGAAATGTTTGGATCCACATTTCAGCCCAAATGCATTCCAAAACAAGCCCATTCGTCAAACATATTTTCCTTAGCCTTTCTGATAGTTTTGGCCCATGGAAATAACTTAGAAACTTGAAGATATTAGCTTGGTTCATCAGAAAGGGATTCGACCGATTTTATCTTCTCGGGTGGTTGAACCAGCTCGAAAGATCGAACTAGCTCACTCAGCTCGTCCAGATGAGTGCCAATCCAGCTCAGATCATCTAGGATAGTGTCAGTACAACTCACTTGAGTATTCATCTCATACAATATAGTGTCAATTAGCTCATCCTGCTCCAAGACAGTGTCGATCCAGCTCACCTGAATGCACACATGTCTAAATTAGATCACCTGGTTTGTAAATGGCATAACTCCCTCATATGAACTATGTTTGATCTGATTCTTCTTCAAGGAGATCCACAATTGAGTTGAGAACATTCTCCATGTGATTTCATGCGTATAAGCCTTGTGGTTTAAAAGATATGAGTCAAAAAATGAACATATATCATTACTGCTTTCCATGATATCTTCAAGGTTAAATGATCCTTGCTTCCATGGCTTGACCATTGGTCTTAGATTGTTGAATGGATTGGAAAGAATGGCTGAGTTTTTATCAATTCGGTCATTAGGTCATGGTTCCAACCTTATATCATTCCCGGATGCACGCGAGTCGATTTTGTACACGGCTTGGTCAGATGGGTGAACCTCGGTTTGGCTGAGCTGGTTGACAAGATCGCCATATTGGGCCGTGTCCATGATCCAAGTAGGTCGGTGCTCGAACCGGGGTGCATCAACTATGTTGATCGGTCAAAAAAAAATTCCGGGTTACTATTCATGTGAATAGTGATTTCGTGAATAGTGAATTTTATTGGTAACATCGGTTCGTCGACGGAGGTTTTTTTAAAAACGGTGGTTCCAGAAATGATGGGAGGCGAAGACGGTTCGGTGCATAATATCGCGTACAGATTATGCATTTTGGAGAATGCAAGTTGAAGATTATTTGTACCGAAAGAAGCTCCATCAACCGCTGAGCAAGAAGTCTGAGAAGATGGATCAGGATGAGTGGGAACTCCTTGAAAGAAAATTTTTGGGTGTTATAAGGTTAAAACTGTCGAAAATTTTTTCTCACAACGTTGCAAAGGAGAAGACCGTGGAAGGGCTCATGAATGTTCTCTCAGATATGTATGAGAAACCTTCGGCGAATAATAAGGTGTTTCTCATGAAGAAGCTCTTTCATTTGAAGATGGAAGAAGGTGGTCTGGTTGCCGCACATGTTAACGAGTTCAATACGATTGTCAACCAACTGTCATCGGTTGAAATCGAGTTTGATGACGAAGTGCGAGCACTAATTCTGTTGGCATCTCTGCCAAATAGTTGGGAGCCAATGCGGGCAGCGGTTAGTAATTCTGTCGGTACTCATAAGCTTAAGTTCAATGATGTTAGAGAACGTATCCTTGCTGAGGAAGTTTGAAGGATAGACTTTGGGGAGGCATCGACCAGCTCTGCTTTCAATGTGGAAAACAGAGGTAGAGACAAAGACAAAAGTAACCGAAGAAATGGCAGATCGAGGTCAAGGAATGGACGGAGCCAGTCCAAATTCAGAAAGCCGTGAATGCTGGAATTGTGAAAAGATAGGCCATATTAAGAAGAATTACCGCGCACCGCCGAAGAAGGAAGACAACAAGAGAGGCGGAGCCAATGCAGTAAACGTGAACTTGATGATGCATTGGTAGTGTCTGTTGATTCCCCGAGGAAAATTGAATCTCGTAGTGCAGCTGCAAATAACACCAAGGCGCCAATCTCATATGTTGATAGCTCTATCGATTCATGGGTGCTTGACTCAGGAGCATCATTCCAGACAACGCCACACCACAACATTATGGAGAATTATGTTGCGAGAAATTACGGAAAGGTATATCTTGCTGATGGATTACCTTTGGAAATAGTTGGTATTCGAGATATCAACTTGAAAATGTCAGACGGACGTGTGTGGAAGATTACGAAGGTTAGGCATGTCCCAAATTTGATGCAAAATCTGTTCTCAGTAGGTCACTTGATGATACGGGGCAGGATGTCAACTTTGGTGGTGGAGCCTGAAGAGTCAGGAAAGGTTCCATGGTGGTGGCTAAAGGTCATAAAAGAGGCACTCTTTATATGACAATAAGTTATCAAGACACTGTTTGTCGAGAATGCCAAACAAAAAAAATTGTGGCACTATAGGTTGGGGCACATGAGTGAGAAAGGGATGAAACCATGGTGGAAAATGGCGCTCTTCTGGATCTGAACACGGTGGATCATCAGATGTGTGAAAGTTGCATCCTTGGGAAATAGAAACGGGTTATTTTCTCTAAAGGAGGAAGAAAGCCAAAATTTGAGAAGTTAGAGCTGGTGCACACTGACGTGATGGGACCCGCTCTTGTTGCATTGCTGGGAGGTTCATACTACTATGTGACCTTTATTGTTGATTCCACAAGGAAGGTGTGGGTTTACTTCATGAAGAACAAGTATGAAGTGTTCTCGTTTTTCAAGAGATGGAAATTCATGGTTGAGATTGAGACAAATCTCAAGTTGAAGTGTCTAAGGTCTGATAATGGTGGTGAGTATATCAGCGATGAGTTCAGGAGTTATTGCGCTTATAATGGGATCAAGATGGAGAGGACTATTCCTGGAACGCCTCAACAGAATGGAATAGCGGAAATGATTAACCGAACCTTGAATGAGCGTGCAAGGAGCATGAGATTGCACTGTGGATTTCCTAAGACATTTCGGGCAGACGCAATCAATAATGCAAGCTTCTTAATAAACAGATGACCATTTGTACCATTGGGATTTAAGATCCCTGAAGAAGTTTGGAGCGGGAAAAAAGTAAACATTTCTTTTCTAAAAGTATTCGGTTGCTTAGATTATGTTCACATTGATGATGCTTCAAGAAGTAAACTTGACTCCAAGTCTAAGAAGTGTTACTTCATCGGTTATGGTAACGAGGAGTTTGGTTACCGGTTTTGGGATGATGAAAATCGAAAGATCATCCGCAGAAAGAATGTTTTGTTCAACGAAGAAGTGTTGAACAAGGATAAGCTAAAAGAAGGCTTTGAGAGGAAAGAGACAGAAGTTGTTGACTTAGGAGATATCCCGACACCGGAGTTACAACAGGATACCACAGCAACAAAAGAAGAAATCTCTCAACAGGAGAGTGGTGAGGCTGATGATTCTGAAGTGGTCCCATATACACCAGTAGCATATTTACTACGATCGAGTAGAATCATCAGAAAGCCTGTAGGATTTTCTCCATTGCTTAACTACATTCTGCTCACAGATAGAGGCGAGCTTGAATGTTATGAAGAGGCTATGCAAGTGGATGAGTCGATCAAGTGGGAGCTTGCAATGAATGACGAGATAGACTCGTTGTTATCCAATCACACGTGGGAGTTAGCAGAGTTTCCTAAGAAGAAAAAGGCATTGCATAACAAGTGGGTCTACCAAATAAAAGAAGAACCTGACGGGAGTAAGCGCTATAAGGCGAGGCTTGTTGTGAAGTGATTCCAACAAAAAGAAGGCATTGACTACACAGAGATATTCTCTCATGTATTCAAGATGGTGACCTTTAGAACGGTTCTTGGGCTGGTAGCATAAGAAGATTTGCATCTTCAGCAGATGGATGTAAAGACGACATTTCTTCACGGTGATTTGGATGAAGAAATTTATATGAAGCAACCTGAAGGCTTTGAAATCAAAGAGAAAGAAAGCCTTGTTTGCAAGCTTTAAAAAGTTTATACGGTTTGAAGCAAGCTCCAAGACAGTGGTATAAAAGGTTTGACAACTTTATTAACGGTGTTGGTTTCTTGAGGTGTTAGTCTGACCACTGTTGTTACTTCATGAGGCTTGAAGAGTCCTACTTGATATTTCTCCTATATGTGGATGACATGCTGATAGTAGGAGCAGACTTGCATGAGATCAATAACTTGAAGACAAAAATCTCAGAAGAGTTTGCGATGAAAGACCTTGGAGAAGCAAAACAGATTTTAGGGATGAGAATCAGTAGAATCAAGGACATTCTTAAGCTATCCCAAGAGGAGTATGTGAAGAAAGTCCTCAAGAGGTTTAACATGGATGATGCGAAGGCGGTCAATACTCCCCTAGCAAGTCATTTCCGGTTATCTAGAGAACAGTCTCCAAAAAAGGAAGAGGAGATGGCATGTATGGATAAAGTTCCATATATTTCTGCTATAGGTAGCCTGATGTACGCGATGATATGTACAAGGCTAGACATTGCACATGCAGTGGGAGTCGTTAGCAGGTTTATGAGCAATCCAGGAAACAACATTGGGAAGCCGTGAAGTGGATTTTCAGATACCTGAAAGGGAATTCAAGCTTTTCGTTATCTTTCACGAAGTCTGAGATGGGATTGCAGGGATATGTTGATGCTGACAATGGAGGTGACATTGACAGCACGGATAGCATAACCGGGTATGTCTACACTTTTGGCGGTACTGCAATTTGTTGGGTTTCAAAGTTGCAGAAAATTGTATCTCTATCAAGCTGTGAAGCTGAGTATGTTGCTCTAACGGAGGTAACAAAAGAGATGAGTTACACTCTTTTCTACCAGAGCTAGACCATGACCAAGGGAAAAGTGTTTTGTACTGTGATAGTAAGAGTGCCATCGATTTTGCAAAGAATCTGGTTTACCATGCTCGGACAAAGCACATACATCAACGGTATCATTTCATCAGATCAGCCTTAGAAGATGAAATTTTGGTGCTTGAAAAGATCCCAGGAAGTAAGAATCCGGCAGACATAATAACGAAGGTTGTGCCGTGTGAGAAGCTGAGGTTGTGTGCAACCTCAGTTGGCTTGTTGGATTAAGAAGCCAGGAAGACCTGCTACATTGATCAAGGTGTGAAGACAAATTAAAATCAGTCTTCAAGTGGGAGATTGTTAGTCAAAGATCACATGTTTATTAATGGACGGTGACAAGAGTGCAAAAAATTCAAGAAATGCTGGCTCCAATAATGTCAACAAAAGGAGACTACATTGTCAACGTTTGTTGGCACCTACAAGCCCATGAGCTTCTATAAAAACCTTTGTGAGGTGCGAAGTAAGTTGCTTCCCAAAAAATCCCAGAGCAAAAGAGAGAACAAGAAGAGAGGAAGAAGAAAGAAGCTAGTAGGAAAGAGAAGAAAAAAAAATTTGTAAGAAATTAAGAGTAAATTTTTAGTGTATTTGAGATCGGGTGTGAGTTGAGAGCATAGTAAAATTTCCCGGGTTGATAATAAAAGACCTGTAGCAGGTCTGGAGACGTAGGTAAGATTGGCCGAACTCCGTTAACAATTTTGTGTGTGTCTTCCCGATCCCACAAATTCTGATATTTTTGGCAAAAAATTGATCCGTATTTCCTAATATTAGGGCATGATTAATGCAGGTCTCTTAACAAGGGGTTCTTATTTTTTAAGAGACCGTTTCTTAATTTTAACTAAGAAAACTTAAGAACCGTCTCTTAAATAAGAGACATAAGAGACGTCTCTTATCCGGAAAAATGTAAAAAAAAAAAAAAATTAAAAAGAGGTCAAAAAAATTAAGAACTCCATCTTAAGAGACTCGGGTTAAAGATGGCCTTAAGTCCCAGTGAAACTCCCAATGTAAGAGTTTTATATTTTCACATTCTTTAGAGATTAGACTTAGTATGTTCATTAATCTCTACATAATCCCAATAGTTTCTCTTACGCAAAGAAAACATGATATATACAGTATATGGTTGGGCCATCTCACCTGAATTCCTCATCGCTGATCATGTAAGGCTTACTCTCAAGATAACTAAGTAGCAACTCGACCCAGGACTCAATATGTCAGGACCCTATTAACGACAAAACCAAAATGAAATTTAAAAAATATGCATTAACTATAAAACGTATAAGTGGATCTGTTATTGGATCTTTTAGCAAGATCCTTGAGAGGTAAACAATACCGGTACTGTAGATATCTCTCATACGCTGACGACTGCGAGTTCGGCTGGGGAGGCAGGACGGAGAAAGGAGAGTTCTGAGATCATTCACGCTTGAAGATGACAATAATTCTTTTCTATGCGATCTCAGAGGTGATTAAACAGCTTCAATTTTGGCTCCTGAAACGCGAACGTATTCTCAACGATGTTCGCTAGTAGGAATGTTGTCTTGGGCTCATTTATAAAGGGTTAGCCCAGCCCGTATGTGATTTTATAACCCTAAGCCCTTATTTTTTAATCTGGACTAAGAAAATGCCGTCTAATTTTAAGTTAAGGTACTATTAGAGTTAACTTTTTCTTGTATCTATCTCAGTCTCACGTGACGCCTACAGAGAGCAAATGTCGTTCTGAATGGAGATCGGAGGCTCTGGGTTTGTTCTGAATCGAAATCGGAGGCTAGGGATTTGTTCTGAATCGAAATTGAAGTCCATCTGTTCTTCGGAAGACGAAAACGAAATTGAAGGTTATCTCTCGATCTTCTAGGTTATTTGCTCTTAGATGTTTGTTTAAAACGTAGACAGCTCAATATTGCATACCATAAGCACTGATCGTGTATGCTTTGCTCATCATCTCAACCTCTTATTTGCTCTTCTCTTTACATTTTATGTTTGTTCTTCTACTCAAAATAGAGATGCCAAAAGGACCTAGATTTTTGCTTTTTCTTTTTTTGTTAGGAACGCGATAAGCCATTGATAAGGTGCAAGATAAAATCAGTTTCTATAGCCTAAGGTACAAAAAGAAAAGAAATAAGAATAAATGTCCTTAAGTGTTTTTTTGCGTTATTAGTTTAGTCATTGTTGATTTTTTTTCAAGGGAAAGTTATGCAGTTTTATTTTGTAAAATCTCATAAGTTTTTGTCAAGACATAACCAGACAATATTGTCCTCACCAAATAAATCACCTGAATGTCTTGTCTCATCTCGAGAGATTTATGTTTGTGGTGTAGATGAATATGGTTTCTTTTACTGTGGCTTTGTTGTATCATGTATGAATCATACAATATATGATGCTTTAGAAGTATGATTCTCTCTTTGGTTTGAGTAGAGACTGATGATGCTTTGCGTTTGTCTGATATGAAGCTTAGAAGTATGATGCTCTCTCTGGTTTGAGTAGAGAATGATATGATGATGCTTTCAAGTAACACTGTAATTTGTACCAGTGATCATTGGCTTCTCTGATACTTGTATGTGTCTGAATGTGTTTAGTTGTATTTCTTGTGCCTTGTTCCAGTAATTTGCTTTAGCTCAGTTGTAGTTGGTTTGCTTGCTTAGATGTTGTAAGTTTGAGTAGACTGTTATGTACATAATACTCATGATCATCTGTTGTTGGCTTGTTGTAGAGAGTGTTGTTGGCTTGTTGTAGAGAGAGTGTCACGAGACTAGGAGAGCATCGAGTGTTGGCATTGGCAACTTGGAGAGTTTGAGGAGAATTTTACATTAAGACAATGAACTTATGAAGTTATTATTCATAATTTGATAATGTAAACTTTATTTTTTTAATTTCTTTTTTAAAATTTGAAAAGAAAGAAATTGATAAAAAAAAAAAACTTTTTCCATTTATATGATCATAACTTGAGTTTTAAAAAACATGTAAACTTTGATCAAATTTGATATATAAAGAGGTAAAAAGTTATTGACTTGAAAAGAAAAATAAATGAGGTAACCCTGATACCAGCCTTACTCATTAACTAAAATAGTGTTAAAATAGGGTTGGGTTAAAATAGGGTTGGATTTAGTATAAACTAAAGAGGGTTAGGCCCTTACCCTCATTTTAACATCCCTATTCGCTAGTTTCTTAGGACCATCTCCAATGGTTCACACTGATCTTTTATTCAAAATAGAACAACTTTATAATAGACTGAAAAATAGAGATAAACAAAAAAATAAAGAAGTTACTCTATTTAGAGTAAACGCATCTTTTACTCTACGTGAAAAATAAAATACCACTATAGGAGTATCCGCATAACTCACATAGTTTTATCATTAGCTATAGGAAAAAAAAAATTGAATCAATCTCAGTATCGTCGACAGCATAAATTGAAGTGATCTATAACCAGAAAGAAAATAGCGATGAACCTTCGAAAGATATAGAACCAAGAAAGTTCTATTTATTGTTTGAGATGGGGACAAACCTTTAAAGAGAGATAGAACGAAGGAAGGAAATGACATGTATTTATTTTTTTAGATATTATTAGAATAACAAAAACATACACTAAATAAAAATTTTATAAGATAGTCCAACTTAAAAAAGAAAAATTACTCCAGTCACATTTTGACTTTTTTATTCTCTTCGGAATCACTTTTGAAGAACATTTGTGACAAGCTCTACTTCTCTTAGAAATAGGATATTCTAACTGAAGAGAAAAAACGAGAGTGCAAAAGAGGGAGACGGATTAGTCTAAGATTTAAGGATTCATGGCAAGCTATTTTCTAAATAAAACTTTTTTAGGCATATCATAGGGTATTCTTCTAAATATATTATTTATGTAGTCATTTACCAAAAACTCATTATTTCTTTTTTGGGTAAAAAAAAGTTACTTTTTTTTCTCTTATTAACATCAAACTAAAAAGTAATGGAAAAAAAAACATCTACAAGTACCACATGACTTGTCTCGTTATCCTTAGACTCAACTAAAGATTCCAAATACATCATCTCTAATATTAAAAAAAAAAGTAATGATTTATGAACTTTTGATTACAGAAATATTACTAAATCAAGATTTAGTCACTTGGTTACTCTAATTTTTGCTGAGATCAATGGTAGTGAAACCTTCTTCAGCAGAGAAGCGTGGCTGTATTCGTGTATCTCCAACCTTTTGATGCTCGACAGGCAATTTATAACTATCATCAATGGCAAGATCAGCATCTCCTTGCTGCTGATGAACAACGAGTACCGAGAAATGAAAATCTGGCGACGTCAACATATCTCCAATCACACCTAACTCAGGGCACTCGCTCCAGTCGGTAAGTCCGTACAAGACCGAAGACTCTAGGTCATGGTCTCGACCCACTAACACCATGTCATAAGCCTCACCAAGTGAGCTAATCACTTGTGTTGTCTCCACGCCATCTTTCACTATCTCCTCTACGTAGTGGACTTTCCCTTTGTTCGCTGCATAGCTCTTGAAATCCTTTATTAGATTGTACTCGTCCATAGCGCTGTAGTCCTCGTCCTGAAGTGAGCTCTTGTGTCGGAAATGTATCATCGTGACGGTAAGCTCCGGTTTTTCAGCCATCCTCATACATAACGCGAGTGCTTCTGCGTCGTCCCGGCCTCCGATGAAGAGCACCGCCACGTTCGTCCACGTGGTGCTCATCAAGACGGAGCGACGTCCCTCGCATTCCCCTCTGTCAATGAATAAGGCGACAGAACAAGGTGCTGCTTCGAGCACGTTGAGGTTAATGTTTCTGATGGCTCCGTGGACGTTTCCGACCGTCCCGTCGATCGCGTACTGCTTGTGGAACGGAAGCACGATTAATGTTGCCTTCTTGTCGAGTCCGAGTGTGCATACGTCGTTGTTTATACTCGAGAAAGGCGCGGCTGCGGTGAAATGTTGGGCCATGAGAGTACTCTGATGCATCATAAATGTAAATTAGATATATGTGTTATTTATAAAGAAATACCTAAAAAAAAATTGTCATCAAAATGTTTTTTTAAGGAAAATAAAAACGGACTTTATTAAAGAATGTAAATATAAATTTATACCTTTTGTTTAACTAATCTAAACTTGATGTTTAGAGTTATGAGGTGAGTTTTTGAAAGTGAGATTCAAAATTAAAAAAAACAAAAAATTTAAAATAAAAATTTCTATTTTGATTTTCTTTTTCATGACTATTTTGTAACAATATTTTTGTGACAAAATGTAAAATGTATATTCAAAAATTTGTTCTTATTTATATTCTAGCTATGACAAAAGTGAGAATACCCATTTAGTTTGTGTTTTTTTTTGTTAACCGTGGTGTGATCCCATAGGCTTTCTAGGCCTAATGAATAATCACCACAAAGCCCCTAGGATCCGCATTTTCTCACCACTTAAAGTACCCTGGGTGACCGGGACTCGAACTCGTGATGGCGAGTACCTCAACTGAAGGTCCATTGCCACCAGACGACGAGACCCGATTAATTTGTGGTTGTTGTTTACGTTTGTATTTGTCTTTACGTTTAATTTAATTATATAATATTTATATTTCCCAAAACCCAAAAAGTAGATTAATCATATATTTTCTTCTAATTTGTAATTGTAATCGTCAAACGCAGATGAAGCATCTCGTTTACATTGCACTTTCAGTTGTTTGTTTGGGTTTATGTATTTTTAGCAAAAACAAAAACTATTATGTTTTATTGTTTACCTGATACTTTTGCTCAAAACGTTGGAAGGCATTGACAATGTGTGTGGATTGTGCCGTGTTTGGGTCAAGTTTATTCATCTGGTGGTGGGGCGTGAGGACTGCATGAGCTCTGCCTTTAAGCTCGACAAGGTGCAACGTGAAGAATGATATGGGGTTAAACCTTGTCGGGTAAGTAGCTTCTAGAAGATTCACCATGGAAGGAACATTTTCAACATTGTAGATGCAAAGAAGAAGACGGAGCTGAAGATTGCGTTCCCTCGTGTTGATGATCGTTCGTTTACTTTTGCTTTTGTACCGTTTAGATGGATCGTAGAGATACACCACGAGGAACCTCGAGATCCCAGTTACAATCAAAAGCGTGATAATCATCAGATTAAAGCATTGTGTGTCAACAACCTGTAAATAAATATATTCTTACATTACAATAAGATAAATTTTGAATTAGAGCATGAAACATTAATCAATGACTAATTCACTTTCATGACAGTAAAAATCCTATTAATTACCAAATTAGCCAACGTCTGTGTTATTCCCTCCATCCATTTTCTTTAGAAGTTTCAAAATGCGCATAAATTAAGAAAATATTTTTTTTTACATTTTATAAACAAAACATCATTAATTATTCACTTAAATCATAACTCAATCAATAATAAAATATACTTCCTCTGTTTCTAAATATTACATATTTTAAAATTTTCACACATATCAAAAAAAAATTAATATTTAGTTATCAATGCAATGCATGAAAATTTTAAAATATAAAAGTTTTCCATAAACTTTAACCAATAACAATTCAATAATTTCAAAATTGTCAATTAATATTTCTTAGAAATTTACAATTTATTATTAAAAGTACATAGAAAATCTAAAACATTGATCTTTTAGAAACAAGTAAAAAGTGTTAAAACATGTACTCTCTCTGTTTCATTATAAGTGTCGTTTTTGAACACGAATTAAGAAAATAATTAATTTTGCATATTTTCTATATAAAAACAAAATTACATATACATCTAACCATATTTCAACCAATAGAAAAATAAATTGCAGCAAAAAATTCATAAATTTTGCATCGGAAGTCGAAAACGACATTTATTTTGTAACAAAAAAACTTCTCTAAAACGACATTTAATATGAATCGGATGGAGTATTATTTAGAAACAAAGGGAGTATATTAAACTTTGATTAAAATTTGATTATGTCATCTAAGTTGGAACAAAATAAAATTTCTAAAACGTAAATTATTAAAAATGAAGGGAGTATTTTATTTGTTACCTGAGCGTCTTTCCACACAACAGTAGTGTAGACTTCGATGATACCTTGGCAACACATCAAGAACCCCAAACAAAGCGCGTCTCCGATCTGCGTTTGGCAGTAAGCAGACGCAGCCGCTGTTCCAAGGAACTTGCAGCCATAGGTGACCAAGAGAATGACTTCAATCATTAACACATGGTTCTCATGGCTCTCTGTGATCTCAAAGAAGTTAGTCTGTAACCCACTAATGGCGATGAAACACGGGAGTAGCATACTCGAAGCGACCATATCGAGTTTCATAGCAAGTTCTGTGCCCAAAGGCGGACCATCAGGTAGCGAAACGCCTAGCCAGAACGCTCCAAACGCAGCGTGGACGCCAAAGACTTCCGAGGCAATGCTAGCTATAGACAAAATCAATAGGATAGGGTAAAAGGGGACAACGTCTTTGTTATTCAACGATCTGCTTTTCCTCTCGGTGAGCCATATGATCAAAGGTCTAAAGACCACAACAATCGACACAACAAGACCAAGGATCATGCAAATCCCCCAAACCCCATTCAAAGTTCGCTCTCGCGTGTAGAGATTAAACGCTAGAGCCACAAAGCAGCCACAAGCTTCACAGACTATTGAACAGTTGGTGGCTAACCGTCCTAGCTCTGAGTTGAGAATGTTAAGTTCCTCTAAGACCGTGGTTGTGACCGGGAATGATGTCATCGAGCTCAAGGAGATGACAGTGCCTGCGCAGTGAACCACCTCTTTGGGAAGTCCTATTGTACTGTTGATGAAGAAAACCGTGAGGCTTCCCAGGGAGAAAGGGAAGGCGTAAGAGGCAGCACCGATTAGGATTGCTTTAGAACCGGCTTTTTTGATAATAGTCCAGTCGATTTTGAGTCCAAGAATGAAGAGATGGATGATGAAACCAACGTTTGAAATTGTTTGTATTATGATCTTGCCTCCAGGGGGGAGGAACGTATCCAAGTAAGCAACGTTACGTCCTAAGAAAGACGGTCCTAGAACAACACCAGCCTATATATATCCATACACAAGAACGTTTTAATAGATAAAAAAATAAATCAATAAAGACATATTGGAAATGTAGTATCAGACATGTTATACCAAGACTTGAGCAGAGATCATTCCTTGTTTTAAAGGTTTAAGGACACCAAAGATAATCCTAGAGGTGATAATGATGACTGACATTTGAAGCATGAGAAGAGGCACTGCGTATTGGAGAGGGTCACTGTTCATGAAAAGTCCCTTTGAGGTCAACATGTTTTCCTTCTGGCATACAAGCTCCTCCATCATGAATGGACCGTGCACTATGCCCCATTGCGATGAGTTGTTATCTGCTGCACCTATCCTCGAAATATCCATGGTCTTTTCTTATCGGTAAACAAAAAAAAAAGCAAGAAGAGAGAGAGTAAGCTTGAGGTTAGACTATGAAGGTTATGTTTTCATTTTCTTGAGGAGAAAATATAATGGAGAATGCATTAAGAATGAAAGTGCAATGTGAATGTAAGGAGATGGAGAAGAAAACAGAGGACTCTGTTTTTTACTTGACTTTGTGAGGTCAAGGAAAGAAGATACAGAGAAAGAGAGAGAGAGGTATCTGAGAGAAGAGAAGAAAGATGAGCCTGTCTTTGTAGTTTCTATTTATTGTTTCTTTCTATTTTTTTGTTTGGTTAAAGTTCCTTGCGCATACTCTCCACCGTTCTAAATTTGTGGTCTTGGTTTCACTTTTTAATTCCAATAATATTTTATGGATTTTAGAATTTTATTTTATTTATAAAAAAATTTGGGGTGGAAACAATACAAATCTGAAAATAACATGCAAATTGGATTACATACCATTATTATTGCTTATGAATCTTGAAAGTGAAGTGAACTCAAGCACAAGATATTAAACTGGACTCTTAAAGTATTTGTCACACACATGAATAGTGAGATTCTCTAAGGCCAAGAAGATATTAAAAAACTACTAACCACCACTCTGTACAACAACAAAGTACTTACTGTGTTACAAACAAATAAACAAACTGTAATGAGCACAGAAGAGAACCATAGTAAGAGTTATTTTTTTCCAAATCCTAAAATGATATTACTAGTGACTAAGTCCCATGAATGATTTTGTTTTCACGAGCGACGTAGCGCGGTTGGGATATCATGATTGTGTCTTCCTTCATAGGTAGTAAGAACCGCTCTCTCATCTGCTGCAGATCTTTCTACTTGCTTCCTCACTCCACAACCTAGGTATGTGCACTTGTAGTAGCTCCTGTTATAACAAAGAGTATCGGAAACATGAAAACCTAAACAAGTTTGAGAAACTTAGTTAAAGATTTGAATAACCTTGGATTAGTATTTCCCTTGACAGCTTTTTGACCATACTTCCTCCATCTAAAGCCATCTACAAGAACATCAATCTCACTTATTGTCTGAACAACAACTCTTGGTTCTTTCACTCCTCTGCTTACTTCTACAGCCATTCCTTCACCTTCTCTTTTCCTGTTCCACAAAAACTCAAAAAAATCTTATTCTCTTTCTTTCTTTCTTAAGAATTTTTTGCTTCCAAAGAACTACTTACAGTCTCTTAATCTCAGGTTGTTCCTCCTCTTCATCAATCTCAAAATATTCCGAGTTAAAGCTTTTCTGATCAATATCACTGTAGTCAAACGAGATCGACGAGCTCTCTGACTGATCATGTGTTTCACTAACAACAGAAGAAGGATTAAACATTCTTCTTGCACTAGCCGACGATGATGATGATATTGATGTTGATCCTGATGGTCTCTTGGTGAACTCAGGCTTAGGATGGTTATGACATCCTTTGTAGATGATCTCAGTGATCTGTCCATCAGAAGCTGTCTCAACAATCTTCTTGGAAACACAGTTAGGATATGTACACTTGAAGTAACTCCTAGGGTTTTCGCTCTTCTTCACTTGTTTCTGACCGTATTTTCTCCAACCATAACCATCATTAGAGTTCCTACTCACCATGTACGATGGTACCTTAACGTGGCGATCTGATCCCAAACTGTGTGCTGCAAACTCACGAGGAACCGGATCCTTCTTCTTGTTGAGATCTTGAACAACATATGTTTCTTGAAAAGCCTGTAAAAAAAAGGAAACAAGTTTGTTTCAGTACAAGGAAGTGTAGATGTCTCAGAAGCCCTAAGGGAAACACATACAGAAGAAGCGTTTGACGGTTGCGTTTGCGGTTGTAGCTGCCAGGGACTATCTGAGTGGTTGCCTTGAAATGGAAACGCTCCTGTCGTCGGAGATATTAAACTCTGTAAGCAAACACAAGCAAGAGAAAATTTCGGATTAAGACAAAAGTAACAAAACAGAACATAACTTAAAGCAAAAGGGTTTGGATTTGTTTTATTTCCACTTTTGTAATAAATAGATGAAAAAAGAAAAGGAAGGTTTACATGAGAGGAGCTGAGAAGAAGAGGAGAGTCAAGTAAATCGGAGAAGGCGAAAGATTGAGAAATGGGAAGAGGAGGAGGCTGAGCCGTCTTGAACTTGGGTAAACCCGACCCGGTTCTCTCCGGGTAAAACCCACCAAGAAAGCCTTCGTCTTCTTTGTAGCAGTCAACGCCGGAAGAAGCAAGAAGGTCGGTGAAGGAAGTAGACGACATGTCTTGATAAAAAGAGACAACTTTCAAGCTCTGAAGAACAAAAAAGGATTTGCTTAAAAAAAAGAAAGAAAAGCCAAAAGAAAATCCTTTTCGTTTCAGAGAAATGATCTAAACTACGACGATGGCGTATAGAGCAAGGTTTTTCTATCTTTCATATTTTGTCTTTTTTCGGCTTGGCCTAAAATATCATTTTTAAATATAATATTTATATATATGGTTGACCAATGCCAATGCGATATTCTTGTTTGGTTGGGTCGTCAAATGCGAAACCGCGTGTTAAGGTGTCTCTCAATGATTAAGACCAGTATACTTAACCAAACCGGAGTCCATGGAACCAAAGCATTAAACCGTCGGTAATACACATCAAGTCACATGTACAGAAAGTCTTCGTCCTTTTTTTTGGACAACATCTTCGTCCTCTTAACTTCTTTTCTATTTTCCTAAACGTGAGAAAAAAAAGACAAATCGTGAATGAATCTTCATATATAACGTTCTTTAAATATTCTTAACTAATATGTTTTGGTAGGTTACATTGTTTTAAAAAAACACTAATATTAAAAGTTTGACTATATTGAATATGTATCACTAATTAAAAATCATTATAGACATATATTTGATCCAAATAATTAAAAATGTGAATTGTTTAAAAATATTGTAATATTATATTAATTTATGAAAAGATATTGCAATTTATTTAAGAGAAAAATATTTAACTCATATATCTTTATAATAAAGTAGAATTTTATCCTACCATAGCCCTCCATATCATTCAGAAGCATGGGCAAATGAGGACACGTGTACACGTTTTTCAAATGACTTGCTTTGTTTTTCTTTTGTAATCAGAATTTGTATTAGGCCATTTTGTGTGCATGCCCATACTATTGAAACCCTCACCCTTTCTCCTCTTGTGTATTCGATGGTTTTTTCGGAGGATCACCGTCTCTTCCATGTCGTCTGGTAAGGTTTCTGATCGACTTCTATTTTATTCCTTATGATGTTATTTATTGAAATTAATCATACATTATGGTTGTTCGACATGGTTTTGGTTGATGAGGTTGAGATTTTTCACCTCCCCAATCAACCGAAGAAGTCTACCTATATAAAGTAGACTTCTTCGCTTCTTATGACATATATAAGGGATTTGATGACAAGTGTTCTTATGTATTTTTTTTAACATTTTAAGTTTTCTTTCCTTTCTATTATTTTCAATTTTACCCACCATTTTTTAATTGTGCATTATCTAATCATTCTCACATTAATCATCATCTGATCATCATATGAAATTTATAATCTATTTTATTAATCACTAAGATAAATAAAGAAATAAATAAAATATTGTGAAATATTTAATTTATTCACCAAAAAATAATATAAATTTTCACTATTTTATTACTTTTACTATTTCCTATTATTTCCTTTACAAATTATATATATATATATATATTACTATTAAAATCATAAAATAATCAAACTAAAAAAAAGAAACTAGAGCACAACATATTTAAAGCTACACCTCCACAACCACAAAGAAAAGCAAAATGTGATAGTAACACTAACTCAATAAAATTCCAAAACTGAAAGGAGATAAAAAAATGAAGACTAACTTGCCTCACCTCAGTGTCTTGAACAAAACAAACAGAGGTCGAAAAAAGGTAGAAAGAAAAAATTTAAGACAAAGTAATCTCCCGAACACAATAGAGCGCTATCAAGCACCAACACAAATAGCCAAAAAGGTGGGTCAGAGGAAGAATAATCACCGCGAGGCCAAAAGTCACCACGAAGTAGGAAGACACATTCCTAAAGCACCGTAAGCACAACACCAACTAAGAAGTAAGAAGAACCTCACAAACTAGACCAGCACAGAGAAGGCGGCCATGCCAGCGAAAAACCACAAAGCTCTAGATATAAGGGACCAAAGCTCCAAGAGACTAACTCTGCATGAGAAGAAGAGAAAGAACCTGAGGGAGGAAGAATGGAAGCCAACCACCATGAAGCTAGAGCCCAAGATTGAGACCAGAAATAACCTCCCAATCCCACCTAGTATTTCTTGAGGAAAACACTTTCCACACATGGAGTGGGAAACATGGCGAAAGAGAGAGCCACGAAAGAGGCGAGCAGTGATGAAAGCCGCAACGAGATGAGAGAAAAAGATGGAAGGGGAGACAAAAAAAATCAGTAAATCGTGAAGTCATCCTCGAGCTACGAAAGAGAGCATATAAGTCAGATCACCAAAAACAAAATCTTGAAAACCAAAACGAGCATGAACTATGACAACAAGCCAACGATGAGGAAGATAAAATTAAAGACGACTAAGCTCTGACCAAACCCAAGGAGATGATATTCCTAACATCATCCAAATCCGAGGAAGAAAAGGAGCATCCAATATTGACCGGAAGAGCATACAACTTCGTGAGAAACAACCCCACAAATGGGAACTCATAAACATGATACAAATACCAGATAATCTCATAGGCGAAGAAGGTGAGGAAGAACAAGAGCACAAAGGTGAATCTTTTTCCGGTGATGGTGAGAAGCACCGCACACCGAAAAGGTAAACGAAATACATAGATGGTGACGGCGCAATGTCAAGATATGAAGAGAGTATAAAACATCTTAAAATAATAATTTTCAAAAATATGAAAAGATAAAATAAATTTTTGACGCTGAAACCGTTAATCTTAGAATCAACAAATGCCTAAATGCAAAGTTTTTGAAATTCAATATGTTTTACATCAGAGGCTCAGTTCCCCCACTAACAAGTACTACTAGACACAAACAACACATTTCTGAAAAATAAACACATAATATATTAACCTATAACCTACTAGTACATAACACAATAAAAATACCAAAAAAAGTTCTTAACACGACTACATAATTATATCATCGAACATAATAATACTTAACAGCAATAAAAAAATATCCCACGCGAAGCGCTGGCACGCCCCTAATTTATGCAACCTTGGGCAAGGCTGCAGTCCCTGAAATCACTTGAGAAAGGTATGGATAATCCTTGTCTCTTAGAAGTTCGTGGAGCAAGCAGCCTGGCTATGTTAAACCCAATACACAATACTTCACTTAGGACGATTTTTAAAGAGATAAGAAATAGAGCTTTGGATTGGAGAGATCGTGTGGTTTGAACCTTGAGTATATTAAACCCAACACCCAAAGCAAGCAACCTGGGTATGTTAAACCCACTACACAATATTCACTTCGGACGATCTTCAAGGAGATAGGCAATGGAGCTTTGGATTGGAGAATTTGTGTGGCTTGAACCTTGAGTATATTAAACCCAACACCCAGAACCTAAATTAAGATGTCTCTTTGATATTCATCTGGCCGAATTAGTACCACAAGATATGATCAAATTATCTTGATAAACCGGTTTGATCTAGGAATTCACCAAAAATCGAAATGTTCACAAGGAACAAACGAGAATCACTCTGTAAACACAAGGTTTTAATCTCAAACAAGTCTGCTTTATTCTTGGATACTTAGGCCTCTTTTCTAGATTTAAAATCTGTAGAAAAAAAATAAAGTTGAAAAGGCTAAGAAAACAAAGCTGAAAACAAGATGTAGAAAACATAAAACAAAGACTTGACTAAAGACTGACTCTTGGGATTAACACGGTTTTGACTAAGGCAGAGACTGTATTGGCTTTTTCTTGCACGTAATTGGCTTTATGATAATCTTAGTTACTTCCTGTCCCAACTTGCAAACCTTAGAATCCTCATTTAACCCAATAACAGCCCAAAATAGGCCATGTCGTCCAGCAAGATTTCTTCGGCTTTCCTGAGTGCTTTGGTCCAAAAACATGACTTAAAACTGATAGTGGATGGGCTTGGGTCAGTAGAAACCAAAGAAAATCTGAGTGATCCAAAAGTACGGGCCTTTGTAGATGAATGGGTCGAAATCATGAAATATCGATCATCTTTCAAACAAGCTCGTTCCACACTTGATCTAGCTCGACCGGTCTCTTCCTCATGACTCCTTGGACGAGTGAAGTTTACATATTTGGTCCAAGTGAGCTCATGAGCCTTAGGAACCATTCCACGCAAAGTTTGCACCATCAGATCGCCCATATCGCCTTGCTTGCTGGTTGTGCCGGCTGGAAAGATGGTTGGAAATCTTGTCTCGCCCTGGTTGATGGTTGAGCTGGTCAAGATCACATCATCCTCATTTGTTCAAGAGTATTTGACATAAAATCTGTTTGACCTACATTCAAACAAAGTGAATAAGTTCCAAAGAAATCAGAAAATGAGTTAGGCTCACCTATCATCTTTTGGTTCAGTGGTCGAGTTAGAAATAAATGACTACGGTTTTCCATCTTGTTTGGTTCATGATCATGGAAACTTCCTCCTTTCTGGTTCGTACAACCTTGCCTTTCCTGTCTTAGAAACACACTCAACAAACCCAAATCAAGTGTATAATCTCCTAAATGATCAATCAATCTTTTTTGAGGCAAAACACTTTTTAATCCAAGTTCAAAATCATCAATACATTTGAAAAGTGATGGAAACTGATCAAGGTTCACAGAAGGGTTAATAAATATGTCATAATAATTTATAAAACGTTTTTGATCAAGACATGGCTTTGGCACAATCGATTGAATCATTCCATCAAAAACAAAGTTTGCCAAACAAATTTCTTTGAAATTTTCCAATCCTAACAGTTTCACATCAGTAGGATACATCATAAAACCTAAAACAAGAAGAAATCATTCAAAAAAAAAGACTTACATTGCTATGGTCGAAATTTGTAGGGACTGATCCAAGATCCGGTTTTGGTACAAGGCAGTTTTCATCCTTCTTTTCTTCTTGCAAGTGACCTGTTTCTTCCTGAATAAGAGAGTCATGGCTACTCAGCTTTACCGGTTCCAAACTGGTTAGTTTAAGACAAAACTTATCAGGTTTGATTTTAGGATGAGTAGGAATCACTTTACCTTTTTCTTTGAAGATTTTCATGAGAAAGTTGGCATGTTTGATCAATGTACCATTTTTATCACTGTCTGGTTCCTTCTCGTTCTTGCTGAGACGTTTCTGATCAAGATAGAATTGTTGTGGGGTCATTGGCACAAGGGTGATGGCCTTTCCATTATGCTTCAAAGAGTACTGGTTTGTAAAACCATCATGAGATACTCTATGATTTGACTGCCACGGCCTACCCAAGAGTAGATGAAAAGTTCCCATTGAAAACCTCACAAAGAACCTCAACTATATACCTGCCAATAGAGAAAAGAACTAGAACTTGCTTAGTAACTTTCATACAACCACTTTCATTGATCCATTGCAGTTGAAAAGGTTCATTGCACCTAGTTGTTTTCAAACCAAGCTTTCTTACCATCAACTCACTAGCAACATTGGCGCAACTGCCACCATCTATAGTAAGATTACAAATCTTTCCTTGAACTTCACATATGGTATGAAACATGTTGTCTCTTTATCCATTATCTTTTGGTTCAACCTGCATATTCAGAACCTTTCTAGCAACAAGTAGATCACCTTCAGCTTTTTTGACCAGAGTCTCTTCAGGAGTGTCTGAGCGTGAATCTTTCTCCACCTTGGTTCCAACCTCTCCATTCGCTGTGATCACCATTTTTCTTTTGTTGGGACACTCCTTTGCCATATGACCTTTTTCCTGACATTTAAAACATTTGATGTCACGATTTCTAGTAAAACAAGATTCAACTTTACCTTTCTCTTGATGAGTGGTTAACACGTTGTCAAATTAAGACTTATGTTCTTCCTTAGAATAGCTTGTCCTCATGCTGGAAGTATTTTCTAATTGCGTGAACTGCCTGGCCTCTTAAGTTGTTTCTCGACCATAATGGCTTTGTGGAGCATCTCCTCCATGGTCTCATAGTCTTGCATCTCCAAGTGATCATGAATCTCTATGTTCAAACCTCCAAGAAATCGAGACATGGTTTCTTCTGGATCTTCATCAATATCAACCTTCATCATCAGTGTTTCCATCTTTTGAAAGTAATGCTCAACACTGTTGTTTCCTTGAGCTAGCTTCTCTTTGGTAATGACCATCAGCAAACCTTTTCCTCATGAGAAACTTCATCTCCCGCCAAGTATTCACTGGGGTTTCACCTGTTCTTCTCATGTTTGTCACCACTTGATCCCACCAGTAAATAGCAAATCTGTAAATTCCGTGGCAGCAAGCCTTACCTTTTTGGTTTCAGAGAAGTGTTGGAAATCAAACACCAAATCGATTTTCTTTTCCCACTTAAGGTAATCATAACGGTCATACTTTCCAAGGAATGTTGGAATTTTGAGATTCATACCACTAAGTTTATCATCGAATCGACCTCTGGTCTCTCTTTATCTTCTAGGTCGATTGTGACAGCTCTTTGATGAACTGGATTTGTGGCTATAGTAATCATCTTCATTAGACTTGTCCTTCTAGCACCGGGTTGCTTCTGTTGATCCTCCTGAAATCTTTCTAGGCGTCTGTGGATCCTCTCCATTTGATCTTTCATCATTCTAGTTAAATGATTCGTCAAGGCCTTAACTTGAAGTCGAGAAAAGGCTGGTTCAGGGGTTTGATTATCATTTTTGTCTCCCTCCTGAGACATGGATTTCCTACAAAATTAACAAACAAAGAATAGACAAGAAAAAAATATTCAGATGCAATTCGATTCTCCAAGGGTTTCTTGCACAAGCATCAAACTTTAGAAATCAAATCCTTACAAGTGTTTCTCTTGGATTTTTCTTTTTTTCTCTCAACGATTATGTAATACTCAAGAGTTCCAATAGAACAAATCAATCAAATTCAGTGAGACTCTTCAAAGAAACAGAGGTTTTATATAAAAAGATTGCAAGATTTGTTTTGGAAACTGAAATTACCAAGCTTGAGAACGGATTTCTCCTAGGTCTGATCGGATTTCTCTTCGATCCTTTTTTTCTTTCTTTTTTATATAGGTAACCAAGATGGATCATTATCCTTACAACATATAGAAAGAGAAGAAGTGTTTGTGAAAAGATGAGAAGATAGATAGAAAATAGATACCGAAACCTCAAACGGCTCTGATACCACTTGATGCGACCTTGGGCAAAGCTGATAGTCCCTGAAATCACTTGAGGAAGGTATGGATAATCCTTTTCTATTAGAAGGTCGTGGAGCAAGTACCTTGGGTATTTTAAACCCAACACATAATACTTCACTTAGGAGGATCTTCAAGGAAATAAGCAATGGAACTTTGGATTGGAGAGATCGTGTGGCTTGAACCTTGAGTATATGAAACCCAACACCCAGAGCCTATATTATGACGCCTCTCTGATCTTCAGCTGGTTTAATTGGTACGACAAGATAGGATGAAATTATCTTGATAAACTGGTTCGATCTCGAAATTCACCAAAGATCGAAATGTTCACAAGGAACAAATGAGAATCACTCTCTAAACACAAGGTTTTAATCTCAAACAATTCTGCTTTATTCTTGGATACTTAGGCCTATTTTATAGATTTAAATATGTTTAGAAAACTAAAATGAAGTTGAAAGGACTAAGAAAATAAAGCTGAAGACAAGATGTAAAAAACATAAAACAAAGACTTGACTAAAGACTCACTCTTGGCCTTCACACAGTTTTGACTAAGGTAAAGACTCTCTTGGCTTTATGAAAATCTTGGTTACTTCCTTCCCAACTTGCGAACCTTAGCAACCTCATTTCGGCCCAAAAACAGTCCAAAATAGGTCATGTCGTCCATCAAGCTTTCTTTGGCTTTCATGAGTGGTCTCCCCCAAGAACATGACTTAGAAATGATAATATATGGGCTTGGTTCAGTAGAAACCAAATAAAAGCTGAGTGATCCAAAGGATGGGCCTTTGTAGACGAATGGGTCGAAAATCATGAAATATCGATCATCTTTCAAACAAGCTCGTTCCAGGCTTGATCTAGCTCGACTGATCTCTTCCTCATGACTTCTTAGATGAGTGAAGTGTCCATAGTTGGTCCAAGTGACCTTATGAACCTTAGGAACCATTCCAAGCAAAGTTTGCAACATTGGATCGCCCATATCGTCTTGCTTGCTTGTTGTGTCGGCTGGAAAGATGGTTGGAACACTTGTCTCGCCCTGGCTGATGGTTGAGCTGGTCAGGATCACATCACACACACACATAAACATACACAAACACACACACACACACACACACACATATATATATACTTGAGCACATCATTGACGTGATACGATTAATCCCCTACATTACTCATTCTATATTCTTTGTAATTACTTATAGAAGCATCAGTTAAAACGATTTAACCTAAAGCTACCTCAATGCTCATTGTATATATATATATATATTACACTCTTGTAATGTATTAATACATGAATAAGAAAGTCTTTACATCTTTATGGTATCAAAGTCTCTCGATTCCTAACCCTAGAAACACAATTTTTTTTCAAACCTCAATGTCATTATCTGCAACCATATCTCCCACCATTGTTACAGAGACAATAAACACAAACCCTCAAAATCTTCTTGACTAACGTGACTAAGCTTACGCAAACCAATTATCTCACGTGGAACCTTCAGATTCACTCCCTCCTTGATGGATATGCACTTGCAGGCCATCTCACTGGCTCCAGTCCAATCCCACCTGCAAAAATCACAGTCAATGATACCACTGTTGTGAACTCCAAACACACCTTATGGGTGCATCGAGATAATCTCATATACAGTGCTCTTATTGGTGTTATAACAACTGAACTTCAGCCATTGTTGTCCCGTACTACCACTGCCTCTCAGATCTGGGAAACCCTCCCATCCATCTATGCAAAATCAAGTAAAGATCACATAAAAAAAACTTAAGCCACAACTCAAAGGATGGAAGAAAGGAGGCAAAACCATTGACGTTTACCTTCAAAGTCTTACCACACGTATGGACCAGCTTGCCACTCTGGGAAAAGCGATGGAATTGAAGATAAGATTGATTCTGTTCTTGAAAGTCTTCCAGATGAGTATAAGTCAGTCATTGATCATGTTGTAGGGTGTAAAAAATCTCCATCAATCACTGAGCTTCATGAAAAACTACTCAATCATGAAGCCAAGCTCATAGCTGATGCACCAAATCTGCATACACTTTTCCCAGTCATTGCGAATGCTGCTCAATGGAATCTAGGCCACACCAACAATATTTCTAATCGCTAAACGTACAACCAATCTAACTACTGCGGCAAATAACATGACCTTACAGCAAAACCAGCAATACAACAGGCAGGGGTCACATACTCCCAAACCATATCGAGACCATTGTCAAATTTGTGGCGTACAAGGCCATAATGCTAGACATTGTGCCTAGCTTCAAAACTTCTAAGCTTCATCCTTGGGTGCATTTTCATCTCCATTCACTCCTTGGCAACCAAGGGCTAATATTACTGCTGCAGGTATCTACAATGCCAACAACTGGCTTCTTGATAGTGGTGGTACCCACCACATAACCTCAGATTTGAACAACCTTGCTCTCCATCAACCGTACAATGAAGAAGATGAAGTCATGCTTGCTGATGGCTCTAACCTCGCCATTACACATCAGGGTTCTACTCACTTATCCTCTAATGATACTACTTTACGTTTACACAAAGTCTTATGTGTTCCATATATACACAAGAACCTAATATCCGTTTGCAGACTTTGTAATGCTAATCAAGTGTCTGTGAAAATTTCCTACTTTTTTTAGCTGAAGGACTTTCACACAGCGGCTCCGCTACTCCAAGGGAAACTAAAAATGGGTTGTATGAGTTTCTGGTACCGAACTCCCAAGTTGTTGTTCTGTTTGCTTCTCCATCACCAAGAACGACTCTTGCATCTTGGCATATGCGATTAAGCCACCCAAACTCAACTATTCAAAACACTATTGCTTCTAAATTTTCTTTACCTATTTCACAAACCTTTTTGAATCCTTTGTTATGTCCTGATTGTAGTATCAATAAATTCATAAGCTTTCTTTCTCAAAATCAACCATTGTTTCCACCAAACCACTTCAATGCTTATTCTCAGATGTTTGGTCATCACCCATTCAATATATTGATGGCTATAATACTACCTCCTGTTTGTTGATCAGTATACCTCGTATACATGGCTCTACCCTTTAAAAAGACAATCGCAAGTCAAGGAAACCTTTCAAGCCTTTCAAACCACTTGTAGAGAATAAGTTCCAGACCAAGATTGGTACCCTATATACTGATAACGATGGCGAGTATATAGAAATGAGTGAATACTTGGATCAATATGGAGTCTCACACATGAAAGCTCCACCTCACACTTCCGAACACAACGGTTTATCAGAACAGAAGCATATACATATTGTTCAGATGGGGTTAACTCTTCTGCCAAGATAAAAGATACTGAAAACATTTTGGCCCTTTGCGTTTGCTATGTCAGTCTATCTCATCAACAGGCTGCCCACACCGGTGCTTGATCTTCAATCTCCATTCAAAAAGTTGTTTGGTCTGAATCTCAATTACGAGAAATTCAGGGTTTCCGGGTGTATATGTTTTCCATGGCTAAGTCCCTATAACAAGCACAAACTAGAAGATCGATCACAACTGTGTCTCTTCCTTGGATTTTTGACGACGCAGAGCGCATAACTCTTCTAAAAACTCACCACGGGCCGCCTCTTTGTCTCCCTTCTTGTTTAATTCCATGAGCCGGTCTTCTCGTACGAAAGCCTTACTCCGCTAGCATATCTCAATCAAGATAACGACAACCCAAATCCATTGTCTAACCACCAGTCCATCACCATCTTATCGATCCACTCAACCCATCCTCAGCCTCATAAATTTCCCTCGTCAGCGATCCTTCACCCAACGGCACAAAAAACACCATCATCTCTCCCGTCATTGTCTGCAATTTCTCAGGTATGTCCTCAAAACTGTACTCTTACTTTACCGACAAACTCCACTGAGCCCACTGCTCCTAAATATATTGGGCCACCAACCATGGCCCAACGTCCAACCCAAACTCATTCTACTACAAATACTAACCCCTCATACACGGAAACAAATAGTTCTACCTCACAAATCGATCATACTCCTCTAAACACATCGAATTCAAATCCTGAACCACAAAATCGATCAATACAAAATAGAGAAACTGCAACCACTTCCCAAACTACTCAATCATTACGAAACCCAGAAAACATCTCCCAAACAATTCCACCACCTAACCAACACAATATGACAACTCGATCCAAAAACAACATTAAAAGGTCAACCCAAAATTGTGTTTCAAAGCCGCAAAACAGAGTTCTCTGATAAATGAACCAACAACAGTAAACCAAGCTCTCAAGGATAAACGCTGACGAGGATCTCTTTCTGCTAAATACGATGCACATATACGTAATCACTTATGGGATTTGGTTCCTCACCAATCAACACAACATCTAGTTGGTTCTCGATGGGTCTTTACAACAAAATATCTCCCGAATGGACATGTAGAACGCCCCAAATCATGTCTGATAGTCGAAGGTAATCATCAAAAATATGGGGTTGTCTATGCTGAAACCTTCAGTCTGGTGATCAAGAAAACTACAATCAGGCTAGTCCTCGAGATAGCAGTTACAAAATCATGGCCGGTAAAGCAGCTAGATGTAAACAATACTTTTCTTCAAGGGAAATTGACAGAAGAAGTACATATGCGAAAACCTCAAGGTGTTGTAGACAAATATCGTCCCACACAAATATGTCAACTTAGGAAATTCATTTACGGCCTCAAGCAGGCACCACGAGCCTGGTACATGTCTTTGCTCCAAAACTTATTCAAATTGGATTTAAAAACTCTCTATCTAATACGTCTCTGTTCACTATGATTGTCGATAATACGTTCACATATGTTTTGATCTACGTCGACGATATCCTTGTCACTAGAAATAACAGCTTATGAGTCCAATCGGTTCTATAGTCACTGGCAGAGAGATTCTCCATTAAAGATCTAGTTGACTTGCACTACTTTCTTGGCATCGAAGCAAAAAGAAATCCAACCGGTCTACACTTGGTGCAGAGGAAATACATCATTGACTTGCTTACCCGGGTCAATATGCTTGATGCAAAACCAGCCACCATGCCACTTCCTACCTGACCTAAACTCGGACTCACAAGTGGACAACACTACAAGACACAACAATGTATCGTATATTTTTCTTTCACTCACCCGAATATTTCCTATGTCGTTAACCGTCTATCACAATTCATTGAAAAGCCTACAGACCTCCATTGGCAAGCTGCGAAGATGGTCCACCGTTACCTCGCAGGGACTGTCTCGCATGGCATATTTGTCAGATGCAACTCTCCTATGATTTTACACGGATTCTCAGATGAAGATTGGGCCGATGATGTGGATGATTATGTCTCCACAAATGCATATGTTATCTATCTTGGGAACAACCCTACATCATGGTCTTCCCAGAAACAGTGAGGTGTAGCATGTTCATCGACAGAGGCCGAATATAGAGCTGTTGAGAATACTGCTGCTGAAATTCGTTGGCTTTGCTCTTTACTTTCGGAACTCGATATTACTCTTCCCACCGCTCCAACCATATACTGGGATAACATTGGATCTACATAGTTATGTGGAAACTCATTAATCCACACACGGATGAAACACATAGCTCTTGATTATCACTTTGTAAGGAATCAAATTCAAGCCAATTTTCTTCGTGTCGCGCACGTTTCACCACATGACAAGATCACCCTCAACTTACTAAACCCTTATTAAGGCAACCGTTTCAGGCAGCTACTTTTAAGATTGGAGTTACTAAAGCCCCTAAATCTTGAGGGGCTATTAAGGATACATCGTATCATTGACGTGATAATATTAATCCCTTGCATTACTCACTTTATATTCTTTGTTATTACTTATATAAAAATGAGAAATTGCTACAAATACCACAAGTTAAGTACCACTTTTCAAAAATACCCTCAATCAAAAATATATTAACATTTGGGTTTACACTTTAGTGATTATTGTTTATGGTTTAGTGTTAAAGGGGTGGGATTAATTTTCTAAATGTTTAATAAATATTTAGAAAATTATTTTAATCGATTTTCATCATAAATTTAGGGTATATTTAATAACAATCATTTATTAATGGTAAATTTGGAAAGTGGTATCAAACTTGTGGTAGAACTGAAATTTTCCCTAGAGAAATCAGTTAATACAACTTAACCTAGAGCTACCTCAGTGCTCATTGTATATATAATCTTGTAATGTATTACTACATGATAAGAAAGTTTACATCTTTACAAATATCTACCTCATCCTTACTACCAAAAACGTAATTACCAATTTTTTATGAATTAAAAAAATTCTATAATTATAAGGGTGTCCAATTCGAAATTCGGTTTGGTTTCGGTTCAGTTTTTTCATTCTTTCATTATTTTGGTTTATAAAAAAATCTACCATATTAATACCATATCTATTTTGGTTTGGTTCGGTTTATATACCATCGGTTTTTGGTTTATTCGGCTATATATCTAAATACCATAAGTATATTTATCTTTTATAATATTTTGTGAATTTTTTTTACTAGATATCAGCTTTATATAGAATATTTTCAATACTCTAAATTTTAAATATAATATTTTCTGTTTTATTTTAATACTAAAATAATTAGTAAATGTATTAAGTTAATAAGATAATTATTACAGAGAAAAAACAAAATACGGTTTGTAGTGCGTTTCCGATCTACCGTTTAGTAGGTTTCCGTTCTGATATTTTAGTTGGTTTATGTATGGAAGGTAAAAACAAAATAATCATTTGTAATTAATTGGATTTAGTTAGATGCAATCTTCTTAAGTTTATATATATATATATATATATATATATTGTCATCTCTTAAGTTTATGTTTATTTGGTCCAGTTACATTAAAATTGGTTTCACATTCGATTTCTATAAGAGCAACAATACCAATTGATTTATAAACAGATATTCTTGATTCAGCTTCGATCTGAACAGTTTCGTTTGGTTTGATTACATTTTTTTCTTCTTTCCAGTACCTAACTTCTTGTTAGCCAGGAAATGAAAACACTAACCAGAATTTTTATTAATTAAACCAAATTTTGTTAATCAAACCAGTTTAATCAGAAGCTGTTACAGTCTCGCTTCTTAACCACGTCTCTTAATCCAATTCCACATACGTATAACATTCATATTGTGAGGGCGTAACCTCATTACATGGTAAAGGGGACCATAATCTCATTAACTCTAGCCGTGGTCTGGAACGGCGGGCTGTAACCGGCTACCAAATACTCCGGAGACTTTCCTTTGCTCTGCTCGATGTAGACTTTCCATTTAGTATTCTTGAGGCTGTCCATCAGAGCTGCAGCTTCTTTCTTGGCTATAGCATCCGTCACATACCCACTGAACTGTCTGATGGCTACGTAGGTTGGTTTCCATGGCTGCACGTGGAGGTCATCAGCCAAAGGTGGGTTTTGTTGGTTCTTCTTTGGGAGGTAGAAGGCGACAGTGTAGACTGATTTACCGGGTGTTGTTTGTGTGATAACCGGAGCTGTCATGTTCATCTTTGTCTTGCTCTTGTTATCTCCTTGTATGTAACGAAATAATCTGCAACCTCCAAAATTAAATCAGTTTTAATTCAACATAATAAAATAGGATACTAACATTGAATGCATTACACTAATGAAACGTAAAAACCGCAACACAATATTTATTTCGTTTTGTTACTGTTTTCGTCTATACACAAAACGGAATAAATTATTTTTATAATTAGATATATCCCTTACATATATATATGGGATTTATTACTTTAATTACCAAAATGTTCTATCTTTCTTTGTAAAAGTATTTACCGCATATAACCCACATAAACATCCACATATATAATAGTTCATCATCCAGGTGTATTTTAATTAAAACACTGGTAAATAATAAATATTAGATTGAAAAATGAAGTTACCGTTGGAAACCGGTTGTGGTGGCTTGAGTCATGGTCGGGGCGGGGATAGGCCCAGTGGACATCCAGACTGCAGATTTATACATGCGGATCTCGTAACCCTGTCCGACTTCTGCCGATTCGTAGGTTGGGCACTCGTAGTGGTCACACGTTCCTGGACGCATCCCCATAGATGGGTTCAAAGGAGTGGGAACCTGAGCACATGATACAACCACGACTAGGCTGAGGCAGAAGGACAGCTGCAAGATGGTTAAACCCATTTTCAATAGTCTTAAAATAAATGATATCTGGTTTTTCTTTTGATACTATTTGACATGTCTTATGTAATGAAGTATTTATATATAGGTGTGTTTTTGGGCAATAAGGTGATAATAACAGCGTATAATTCATTGGTATCTTTGACTAATGTAATATGCGATTTGTTGCCAAGTTTTAAAAGATTTGCATAAATTAAACAGATTGGGTCATTGACAATGGATAATATTTAGGAGAAATTGCGTGGTATATACATCAAACACATTATAGTTTACTAACTTACCAAAAATGTCTCTTCCGCCATTTCTACAATATATATCTTCGTATTTATTTCTTTCATTTTTGTTTATTTCTTTCCCCTTCAATCCTATTTCTTAATATGTTCTTTAAATTATATAATAAAGTATTTTTGAAATTCAACTGAAAGTATAATTTTTTATATGTATAAAATGATTTTGAAATTTTTAAATTAAACATTTTTTAAAATAGATATTAATTATAAAATTATCCCTCATAATATATAGAACATCGTATAATTTTATTCTATATGTTTACATTTTTTGAGGAATCATCTATTTTTTCCTAAAAAATTCTATCGTATTTCTATACTATATTTTCATCAGATCTATAATATTTTCAAAAAATTGGATTATGAAAATTTAGCATATATTTGAAAGTTCTTCTATGCCTCTTTCACATCGTTGACACCTTTTAAAAAGAACTTGAAAAAGCCTCTAAACTCTATTAAGTTATTTATCACAGTTTTGGCAGCTTTGGACGACTAGTCATATGATGATGATATCTCGTTGCTCTCCTTTCTTCTTTTATAAAGGGCCATATCTCTATCACTCTATGAGTGCCATATTTAGGATTTTTTTCTTCATTTTTAGGTGTCTGACATATGTACTAATGGTAGAGGCGATGCTACAGCCCATGTTGAAAGTTCTTGTGGCCAACGCCGGTCGGTCCTTACCCTATATTCTCGGCTTCAAAAAATTCTATCTTGGCGGAATCTGTTCATGCTTTGAGGGAGTAACTTGAGATTCTTACAGAAAAGATCTTCCTTTTTCCCTTCGAGTATGATAGGCTCTGGCTGACACCTCCGAAGTATATCATGATATATCTATTGTTTCTAAAAAAATGTCATCTATGGTTTTCCTTCCTCACCTTTTTCTTGCGCATTGTCACATACCATCTCACAGTTCGTTGTTCCATGATTGGGATCAACTAAATTTTTGTGAAGGCTGGTGAGAATTTGGTCCCTAATACCTTCATAAGGATTGTTCAATCTGAGTGGAAAGCTGATCCCGGTTGAACGACATCATTAGGTCGTGGTAGATGACCACATTAAGTCGCTTATCTGTTGCCTTGTTTTTTGTTTTCAAATCATTTTTATTTCCTTTTTGCAATTTTCCAATGAGATCGTGATTTCTCGATGATAGGTTGTAGTTAGTCATTAACAAGCTCGGGATAGGGAAACAATCATCCCGGTTTGTATCGCGTATGTTCTCGAAATCATCATTGGAGAGCATAACTCGTCGTTTTAAAGTGCTTTCATCTATTCTTCAGGTTTCTTGGATTTTTTTCTTATTATTTACGACAGCTCGTCATGTAGGTCTCTTTCCTCCATCCAAATTTATTCTCTGGACAGACATGGGACGTCTGAATGATGTGATTCCTAGCCTTAAGTAGAGGTACGCTGAATCTTATAGAAAAAGGAAGGCGAAAGAAAATGTTTCTTGTGAGGCAACGAGCAAGGATACCCCTTCTACTTCTTCTACAAAGGAAAAGGTTTACGTGCAAGAGCTCCTTATTTGTACAGAGCCCTTGGAGATTTGGAGAGGGATCATGAAGCTATTGCGGTCAATAGGTATGCAGAGAAGTTTTGTGCTTTTATTCCCCAAATGACACCTTTTGCTTCTGTTCCCAGGAACCCTACCTCGGAGTCTGCTAGGAGGTCATTTGTCCTAGAGGTCGTCCGACGCTTTGTGGCAAAAAAAATTATTTCTTTTTCTGATTGTGTACCTTCATATGGTCATTTGAGACCGAGGAGTGCACCTCTGTATTTTAAGGGGCAAATTCAGCAAACTCCTGAAGCTGGCGTATGGAAACACTTTTCCCCTTCCCGTCGAGATAAATCCATGGACTGAAGTAAGGACCATTCTTCTTTGTTGAAGAGACCCAAGACGGACGAGAGGATGGAGTCCTAAGATGGAGAGCTCAAACAAAATGGCGACTCCAGATACTTCAAGGAGTCCAAAGGAGAAACAGAACCACCTCCTCTGGCCCAAAATGCTGAAAATAATTCATGGAAAAAATAAGTTTTGGAGTAAGGTCACTGAATTAGAATCAAATTTTGGATGTTCAAACTATTATGTGTCCAACAAAGCTTGAAATGTACCTGACCTGAAGAAAGAATGACCAAGAAGAGGTGTTGGATATTCAACCCACACCCCAAACCACTTTAGTGTCACTAAGCCCCATGGCATGAAGGTTCAATAAACCAACTCTTATCAAGAACCTGAGCTGATTTATGATAAGTGTGCCTCTTTGTCAAATAATATCAAGTTTCCATGACGTTCAGAACCTACAGAAGATGTACATTCCTGATCATGGAGAGATTCCCACCGCCCAACATCATTTTGGACATTGATTATATTCATTAACTCCCAAGATGGTAGAGAGGATGATTGGTGATGTGGAGAGGTTGCACAAGAGGTCTTACATGAAGCCAAGAGGGTGAACATAAAGTTTCCTCAAGAGAAAATTCCATCACAAGCGAAGAGGAACGGTGGTTTCAAGGTGTTGGTTATCATTGACTCTCAGTTTCAACTTTGACCATATACTTTCATTCTCAGGTCAAGATTGAGGAGGGGTGTTAAATGAGAAGCCAATGCCCAGTTGTGAAGCTGAAGAAAAAAATACAAATGAATTCAACCATGGATATTCTTGACTGAGAAAGGAGAAGGAAGTTCACTGAAAAGGTGGTAGTTGACTTTGTACAAAGTTTCCTTACAAATTTGTTATACAAGTCAACCTTGCAAGGCGACTCTAAGAGGGATGAAGTGGGATTCAAGTGCAAGCCAAGAGGGTAGACACTCCTAATATCATCCTAAAGATACGTTGACTTGATCTTAATCCATGAAGAAGGCAAGAAGCCAAAAGCAAGGGGAGACAAGCTGTGAAATACAAAGGTTCAAGAGGAACCGGTTTGTGTGTGAAGCAAGGAAAGGAGTGGTCCCTTCCTTGCCAATAAAGATGTGTAATTACAAGCTCAGATTGTTTGTATCATTTTTTACTATATTTAAGTTTTAATGAGGCAAGGTATCTCAGTTCTAAGATTGCCCAAGAATTCATATGGTCAAGATTGAGGGGGTTGGAAAAAAAAAAGAATGGAGCAGGAGATGAAGTGATCAAGACTGTTGCTACACTTGTGCAATGTTAATGCAGAAGAATATCAAGCATGTGCAAAGTTAGGCGAGTCTAAGAATGTTCAAAGTTAGGGTCAGCCTTGGAGCAACATAAGAAGAATGTGCAAAGTCCGAATCAAGATAACTTTGATGCAAACATTGTACAAAAGATTATCTCGATCAAGATAAGTTTCTGAAAAGTGTGGGACTCCTTCATGTCGACCAGAAGGCTTCAAGATGAAGGCTGGAGTCACTATATGCATGGAGAACAAATTTGAATTTGAATCTGAGCAGAAGTCACATTCCTTACATAAGGTGAATAGTTTTTTGACATGTCACTTCAGTCGGATGATTTCCCTTCAGTCGTCGTTGTCGGCAATCACGGATAGATGTGGATTCTATGAATCTTCATAAAGGTTGTCTTAATGAAGTGCCAAGATCAGCTTGGACACAACATTTGGATAAATATTTGCCTTAATGCTTGGTATGTCGATGAATTCTACTAGGATGACTTTTCATAGGTTTCAGGAGACAAAAAGCTGAAGCTGGATTTGAAATGCAAGAAGTGCATCTTTCTAAGGTCTGAGAAATGTGGCAAAAGTTTCAAATTTTGGAGTCAACAGTGAAGAGGGTGTTTACTTGAGACGTGGTATTTGATGAGCAGTACATGGTGCAACATATGAGATCAGATCGAGTGCACGTGATAAGTAAGACTAACAAATTATAAATTAACTTAGGAGGAGTTTCGTGGAGATAAACAAGATGCAGTTAGTGATGAGCGATCTAAAAAAACAAGGTAGAAAGAAGATCAACGTGAAACAGAGGATAGTATGGCTGTTAAAAGACGAAAACTTGCAATAAGCCTCATATCATGTTCGGGTTTGAAGAAATGGCCAACTATGCTCTTGTAGTCGATATGGGTGATCCTTCTAACTTTCAAGAAGCTATTAATAGCGATGAGAAGGAGGAATGGCCTAGGTTTATGATGAATGATTCAGTAACTTTAAATAAAAATTAGACTTGAGATCTTATGGAGTTACCAGAAGTGAAGAAAGAAACTGATTGCAAGTGAGTTTACAAGAAGAAACCAGATATGTATGAAAAAGAAGGAATAAAGTTCAAGTAAAGATTAGTAGTAAAAGATTCTCGTAAGGGAAAGGAATAGACTACGATGAGATATTTTCGTCTGTATTAAGGCACTCTTCCATACGAGCTTTGTTAGGTTTGGTAACTAGCTGAGATTTACATCTGTAGCAAATGGATGTAAAACAACTTTCCTTTATGGAAGTTGGAAGAAGAGATATATATGGAGTACCTTGAAGATTTTGTTAAGCTTAGAGAAAAGCATCTGTGTGTAGATTGAAGAGATCTCTGAACAGATGGAAGCAGATTTTTAGGCAGTAGTATAAACGTTTTGACTGAAATATGTTAAAGATCGGTTATAGATGCGAGTAGGATTGTTGCGTTTATGTTAAGTTCTTTTGACAGCATTTATCCCATATTTCTACTCTTATATGTTAATGATATGCATATTATTGTAAACAAAATGAAGGGTATCAGTCGTTTGAAAAATGAATGTGAGATAAAAATATTTTAATGTTGCAAAGAAAAATTTATTTAAATATAATGTTTTTTCAAAAGAGTTACACAGATATATAAAATTTAAAATGAGAAGTGAATAAATAGTGAAATTTATTAGAGCGTTAAGACAACCAGAATCAGAATCATGTACTCTCCCAAACTTTTGTTATCATCAAGTAATTAACTCAAAACCTATGAAAACATTCTCAGATAAATCAAACCTCGTAATAATAACAAGGATTATAAGTTTTCTTAGATCTCCCGTTGTTATCGGAATTTGTAGTCATGTATCTTTGAAAGGACAAAAGAAAAACAAAGAAACTAAAATGTGAAGGGCAGATAATAGAATTGAGAAAGTGTAAAGCTCCTCGTATTCACATTTTCACTTCAGAGCCGATTGAATCAAAAGGCATTGAGAATGCAATGTACTAAGATAGTTGCCTTTTTGTCACAATTTTCCTTTTACAATAAGAAACCAAGCTTGAGGATATATTGTTGTCATTTTCTTCCTTGAAGAAAGATGGCAACCATAGCAACTACTAGAGAATGATCAATGGATCCGGGAAATATAGTTAGCCGGAACTTGCTTCTCCCTACGTAAATCTGCCTCAGCTTGTACATCAAACTTGTCTGCCACCAAAAATCAAAAAGAAACATTGATCACAACAGTGAAAAATCTACACACCAAATGAAGCTGACTTCAAATGAATATGTGTTCAGGACCGGTAATGGACAAAGCCGAATGAAACATTGGTCTTAAGTCCCAAAATTTTTGATTGAGATTTATATAAAATAAAACTTCTTAGGCGTCTAAATTTATACAAAAAGATTTAGTTAAAATCATTAATAAATCGCCTATGGTACCCTAAATCTCATGCCGGCCATGAATGTGTTTATACAATGTTTTGCCATAACAACAACTCACATATTCGAAACAGTATAACATGTTCTTGTCTTTACCTGTGCAACAATGGAGTCTCGACTGTAAATGGTACATGATTTCTGAAAGGGGCAACCTTTGATGACAAGATGCTGCTGCTGCTGCTGTGACGACGAATCTCCTGCAAAAGAGACATCTAACTCTGTCTTGGTGAATCTGTTGGATGTCCGCTTCACCGTTAGGACCAACTCCTTACGCTTTTGGACATCTCCTTTGTGTAGTTCCCACATTCCATTCTACATTCGACTCAAATCTTTAACAGTTTTTTAAGAGTTAAACAAGTAACGATAAGATCGGGGAAGTGCTTACGTGGAGACGGGAGATGGAGAAAAGAGGAGCTCCGGAGTGATTGAGGAGGGATTTGAGGGAGGAAGAAGATTTGCGGAGGATGAAGAGGAGATGGTCGGAGGAATCGGCGAAGCCTAGATCTCCGGAAGAGAGGCCTGGGAGATTTTTGGAGGCAAAGAGATCGACTGGTATTCGCTCCGGGTCGGGATGATAGGGAGTTTCTAAATCCGCCATTCACATAGTCTGATTCTAACAGTTAGAAGCGGAAGGGAGACGAATGTTTTTTCTTTTGGGATCAAGCAAAGCTGCTTATGATCAACGCCAAATTTTTTTTTTTTTTTTTTTTGGGAGTCAACACGCCAGTTTGTTGTTGAAAAGCATCAACCAAAGTTCTGGTAAATTCTGCTGGTTGCTGAATTTTATTTCATGTATAGTAAGGGCTTCTTTGTTTCACCAAATGAGTCATCTCATCTGATGCAAATAAGAATTTTGTTTCTTTAAGCATTAAAAGTATAACTCATCTGAATGGTTTACCTCGATAATTTGTGAAATCTTAAGTTTAATTTTAAAGTTAAGCCATTTGAACCAATTTGGACTATCTAGAGGAAAATGATTATGTCAAAATGGTATAATCTCTATTATAAATATTATATAATTCACAAATTATAAACATAAATCTAATATCATTTTGTCATTCAGGAAAAATAACAAATCCGTATTTTCCCACTAAAAAAACTGATTTTTCCTCCAAAATTACAAACTTATTTTTTCGTCAAAATCGCTAAAACACATTTTTCCGTCAAAATAGTAAAAACGCATTTTTTCGCCAAAAACAAAAAACACACTTTCCTTCCAAAACACATTTTCACCAAAATCGCAAAAGACATTTTCCTGCCAAAACGTGCAAAATGAATTTTCCCCCAAAAACGGAAAAGTATATGTCCTCCCCAAAACGTAAAATCTATTTTTCGCAAAAAACCACACAAAAAATATTTTCCCGTCAAAAACGTAAAAAAATTTCCCCCCAAAACTATATTTTAAACTAATTGTATTTTAGATAATAAATAAAAATTAAAAGTGAACAAAAATAAAATATGCTTAAATAAAAAAAATATCTTAGTAATTTATTTACGAATATAAATGAAAATAAAGAAATAAACATATGTTCAGTTAGATGATTCATCTAGGTGAACCATCTAGATGGACAAACAAACAGTCCCTTAAAATCTAGATGGATCATATTAATGGATCATATTAATGGATGGATGGAAATGAAAGATGGCGAAACAAACAACCCCTAACTCTTTTCTATTTCTAAATTCTAGTGTTCAAAAATTCCATAGATGCTTATTATAATGCAGGTAAACTTTTAGCGAATATCATTTTTTTAAAAACCGGATCGGATACTGACTCGATATAGCAATTGATTGACTGGTTTGATAGCTCAACATGTTGAACCTGGTTTTCTGTTTCTAAGAACTATATATATACCTAAAAAGTAATTCTACATATAATATGTGTTATGATTTCTTTTACTACCTAAAAAATATAAATTTAGCTACATAGTAAACAAATTAATATAGAATTTTGATTCTTATATACGTATATAGAATTTTAGATAATTTAGGAAATTAATAATATTAACAAATTATATATGTTAGCATATGTTATGTACAGGTTATATATGTATCATCAGGTCTATCTGTTTGACCATAGATCTAGGTTAGATATGAAAATATTGGTTGAAATTCAAAAATTATAATAGAACAACTTTAAAATTATTTGTTTTCTAATAAAAATTATAGATTTTATGTATATTTTATCAGAATAATTAATAAAAAAATATTTGTGTTTGAAAGTTCTGATCAAATTCTAGTTTTCATTTAATCCAACACGTTCGATTCAAAATTTGAGATATAATTTTGATTTAATATTTAATTCAATCTTTTTAGATATTGGAAATGCATGTACAACTCTATAATCTTCGAAATCACATCGTAGAAATTGTACAAACCACCCACAATCCTATCACAGTAAAAGTGGTGTCTCCAATTCACAATTGTCTCTCATGGTCTAAACGACCAATCCACAAACCTAGGACTAGGCACAATTACTTTTTTTTTTGTCAACCTAATACTGCTAGTCCGTACTCCTTACTTAATCTATTTACATAACCAATAAAACTGAGTACTTGTTTTGACAAAGTACACTATCAAATTATTTATTTCATTTTTTATAAATACAAAACAAATATCAAGTATTAAAATAAAAATAAAAATAAAAATAACTATGTAATGTTGTTGGCTGGATAACTATTTTACTCTTCAAATTTTGTTTCCTAAACTATGAAAGAATAAGTATGTTCCAAAAATTAATAAAACAGAATGGTATTTATAGAAGCATTTTAGAGTTTTATCTTTTATATACATGATTAAAATCTTTTTTATTTTCTTTTTGATGTTATCTCATATCGATTTAAAAAATATAAAAACAAAAATAATATATTCTTTAGAAAATAAGAGAATTATTTAGCTTAAATTCCATTTAACAAGACTTTTCTTAAATTCACATGCAAAATTAAATAGCTAAAATAAATAATCAAATGAATTATCAAGTAATTTGAAAGTAACAAATAGTAAGGTGTGGAAAGTAATTTGCATGAACTCCATTTTTTAACTAGTGTTTGAAATTGAAAATATTTTTTTTTAATAAACCAAATACAAATTCGAAATTCTTTTACTTGAAAAACGTAAACCAATGGGTCGACGAACTATTTCCCCCATGAGAACTATAACATAGCATCAGATCCCCACCAAACTATGACCTAGTGTCAAATCTTCATAGTTTGAAAGTTATGAACTTATTTTTCCACGAATTAACAATTTCGAATGTATTTCTCCCTGAGCTGATACTTCAAAACTTAATTACCCATAGACCATGGTTTTAATTGGTTTATTATTAACGAAATAGCTTAAACCGGCTAAACCAAACTAAAATTCATTTTAAACAATTTTTATTAAAGAATATTGTTTTCCTTCTTGTTTAAATTTCAAAATATAGTTTTTTTTTTAATTTCAAAGAAGTTTTAGGTTTATATTTTTGTGTTTTCTGAAATTTAAAAGAAAAAAAATTACATCAAAATTTTATTTTTATAAAGTTCAATAAAATCACAGTGAACAAATAATCTTGTTAAATTTGTGTGTTATTTGGAAATTTGAAAGTAAGAAATAAAATTTTGATAAAAATCTATGTCAAAAAATCTAATTTTGTTGAAAATTTGATTTACGTCAAAATTCAACAAATCATAAATTTCGACATATACTTTTACTTTCAAATTTTTTTCATTGTAATTTTATTAAATTTTGTAAACATAAAATCTTGATGTAATTTTGATTTTAATTTTTTTTTAAACGCAAATAATTTTTAGAAAATAGGAAAGATTTTTTTAATTCAAAAAAAATCTATATTTTAAAATTTCAGCAAGAAGAAAAACAATATTCTTTAATAAAAATTGTTTAAAATGAATTTTGGTTTGGTTTAGCCGGTTTAAACTATTTGGTTAATAATAAACTAATTAAAACCATGGTCTATGGATAATTAAGTTTCGAAGTATCGGTTCAGGGAGAAATACATTCGAAATTGTTAATTTATAGAGAAATTAGTTCATAAATTTAAGAGCATGGAGATTTGACACTAAGTCAAAGTTTGGTGGAGATCTGATGCTATATGATAGTTCTCGTGGAGAAATAGTTCATCCACCCTAAACCAAATACTAAGTATATAAAAAATAGCAAGTATTTAGTTTCATCCCTACACACCTATTGGAGCGGACTGCACGGGTTAAACCCGCAAAACCAGCTGATATTTGGGGAAGATGTTATATATCCATACCCGACCTGGGATCCTGCTATTTGGGCTTGACCTGCAGGCTGTAGTCCATTTTGACGTTATTTCGGATTTTTGAAACTTTGCGGATAATTCAAGATTCACATTGCCTTTGGCAAGTGCGCTTTCATAGATTTTGAAAATTTTGAGATCACTTATTATTGGTTCATGAATTTCAAAAATCTTGATAAAATTTATTGTTATTGGTCTAAGAAATTTCAAAATTCATTCAAATCTCTTGTTATTCAAAAAGTTTAGTTTTTATTGATTTTCTAATTCTAATTAAATCTATGTTATTGAGACATTGACTCTATTCATTTCTACTCAAGAGATTTGAATGAAAAATTGAATTTCAAAATATGATATGTAACCATGAGATTTTCAAAATTCATGTGACAAAAAATAGAAAAAAATAATTATTCTTACCAAATATCTACTGAATTTTCAATCCAAATTATATGTCCAAATTTGAATTTTAAAATTTTGAATATATAAATATAGGGGAAATTACTAAAAGTGACACAAAACTTGATTTCAAATGTAAAAGTGTACCCCAAATTCAATCAAATGCAAAAGTAATCCAAAAGACTATTGAAAATACAACAAACTCCTTATGAAAAAACAAAAAAAATGTATTCAGTTTTACCATTATAACATTTTCGTGTGAGACGACTTCCTTGTAAGTCTTTTCGTACACTTAATCTTAAAAATAATTTAAAATTTTTATAAAAATATTTATATGAGCAAAAAATTGAAATCGTGTAACTATAAACATTAATAAATGAAGTAAATTTTAAAATACTAAAATTGAAAATATTTTCAACATAGATGAGTGAATGTAGATTAAGTCTTGATAGTCTTTAGTTTAGGTTATGGTAACATATGTTGTAAAAAATATTTATATGAGGAAAAAATTGAAATCATGTAACTATAAACATTAATAAATGATGTAAATTTTAAAATACTAAAATTGAATTATTTTCAACATAGATGAGTGAATGTAGATTAAGTCATGATAGTCTTTACTTTAGGTTATGGTAACATATGTTATAGTATTGTTTGTATTTTTAGGGTTAGATTTTTAAATCTTAATTTTTTTAAAAAAAAAAATTGACCTATATGCTTTTACTTTTATATATATATATATATATATATATATATATTAATCATATTATAAGTTGATTTTAAGTTTAATAGAGTTTTGTTTTTGCTATTTACTTAGTTATTTGATTATAGGGTTTTGGAAGACTTCTAGGAGACTTAATAATGCACTAGAAGCCTTTCCGCTTAAATTTTAGTAGAATTTAAATTTTCCGCCTAATGCGAAGTCTTCCAGAAGTATTCTCATGTATTAGATTATAGGACTTTGGAAGAATTCCAGAAGACTTCATAATTTGGGAAGTCTTCTCTTAGAAGACTTCTTGAGAAGTCTTCTATATCAAAAATATTTAACCTAATTGGGATTTTTGTCTCCATATATAAAGCAAATTTACACATTATCTTTCTTCCTCTCAAATGACTGCAATAAAAATGTAATGTTTCTCACTATAGAACTCTCCAACCTCTCTATAATCTCTTTAGATTTGAAAACACCGAACTTTATATTCATTTCTCATTTTTCTCTTATGTACTCTCACTAATATATCTTGTTTTTGCAGATTTTTCATTACATGATTCTCATCTTTCACTCCTTTAAAGATAGATCTATAAATTTTGAATATGTATTTTTGGTAGGGGTGTCAAAATGGGTCAAATGGGTCAACCCAACCCAAAACCCAAATGGGTTGATTGTTAATGGGTCATGGGTCAATCCAACCTATTTATTAAATGGGTTGAGTTGACCCATGATCCATTAAATTAAATGGGTCATATGGGTTAGTGGTTGACCCATCAACCCAACATCTTTAATAATGAATCATTTTTTAAGTTAAAAAACACTGAACCATTACAAAATCACTTAACCATTACAAAATCTTTAATATAAAATCTGATAACATTTTCTTGCAGAAATATAAAAATTGTCACTACAAAAATTCAGAAAACTTTAAGAAATGCTAAATTAAAACCTCATTGTTTGAGCCTATTGGCAGCTTCCTTGCTGCAAAGAAACGCCCCTTTCGTATTGACACTACACAATCCATAAGAAACAAAACAGAAAGTGATTACCAACAAAAGTCGCAGCCGATGAAAGAATAAACCTTCGAAATTAGACATACACATGTTTCATTTGATTCAAAATTAACACATACAGAACTCAAAAACGTTGAAACATAAAGTGTATTAGGAGTGATCAAGTATAGATATGCAACAATGGCTGAAACACGAAATGCATGTTGACATGACAATAAGGGAATCATTTTCCGGCGAAGTGGAAAGATCGATCTGGGAACGGTGTGGAGAATGGTGTGGTCTAGAGAGGGAAGAGAGCGAGAGTGGTGATGATGGAACCGTGAGGTCTAGAGAGAGGAAACACACGATGAAAGGGAAGAGAGCGAGAGGGAAGAGAGCTTTCAGATTTGGCTTGAGGCGGAGAAGGAGAATTTAGGGATCTAGGGATTTCAGATTTCACGATTACTGAAAAGAAAACTTTCTTTTTTTTTAAATTAAAAGCTAAATGGGTCAGAATTGACCCAACCCAATTGACCCCTTTAACTTGTTAACCCACTAACTTGTTAACCCATTTACCTGTTAACTCATTAACCTGTTAACCCATTAACCCATTGGGTCAAAAATAAACAGTTCATTTGGGTTAATGGGTCAACTTGGGTTGGGTCAACCCATGGGTCATGACCCATTTTGACATCCCTAATTTTTGGTGTGCTTTATATGTTAGATTCTAAAAAGTTGTGTTTGTGATAGTGTTCAATGGTTAATGGTCTGACCTTTTCTTTTTGGTATGAAGGAGAAGAAGATAATAAAACATTTTATGTCGGTGAAACCTCTAGAGACATTAACAGTTTAAAGGTTTGACCTTTTTGATTCCTTTTTTGTTTTTGATAGTGTTCTTTGGTTAAGAATCTGATAATTTATTTTTGGTATGAAGGAGAAGAAGAGAATAGTTAGAAAGACTTCGAAAGACTCCTAGAAGACTTCTTGGAAGACTTCCCGCTTAAACTTAGTAGAATTTAAGTTTTCTGCATAATGCGAAGTCTTCCTGAAGTCTTCTAGAAGTCTTCCACGAGTCTTCTAGAAGTCTCCCATGAAGATGTCATTGATTTTTTGTAATTCGTTTGTTTATGGTATGTTTAGTGATTATTATGTGTACACTTTTAATTATGAATTATTTTGTAAATTTGAAAATGTTAATGAAAATAATTAGTAAATATGTTGATGTCTACAATATTATTTTTCAAAAGTGCTTGACGTTATTGAAACTTCATAACAAAAAAAAATTAACCATACTATCCAATATAACATAAAAATTTAGTCAAATTTACTACAAACTAAGAGAAAAGACTTCTCAAGAAAACTTAGTCAAGTTCACCAAAGATCAAACAATACATAAGTCTCATTAGAAAAACATAAATCTTCTCTCAGAAGACTTCTCCAGAAGTATTCTCTCAGAAGATTTTTGGAGAAGTTTTCTCGAAAGCGGAAAATTTAAGCAGAAAATAAAAATTTAAGTGAAAACTTATATTTTAAGTGAAAATTGCAATTTTAAATTTCATAAAAATTAAAAATATATCTTAAGATATAAGAAGAAACATTAAACCACACGACTTGATATTTTTGAAGTTACTTGACACTTTGGAAATTTAGTAAATATATATAGAAGTTACTCAATAAATTTTACAAAAAAGAACGTAGAAGACTTCCATGTAAGTCTTCTCACGGAAGACTTCCATGTAACTCTTCTCAGATTTAGCTAGAAACATTAATAAACATGAATGTTTGTAACCTCATAATTATCACCAACTAAGTTATTAATTTCACTCAAGAGCTCCAATATTGACCAATACATGAATTAACAAGAAAAAAAACAAAATTCATTTTACGTTGTGAGAAAATTGAAGTTTAATAAAGATTGACGTAGAAGACTTCTTAGGAAGTCTATTTTACATAAGACATCTTGAGAAGTCTTCCTTTGTAAATATTGGCTTACTTTTGAAGAATTCTTAGGAAGTCTTCTAAGAGAAGAATTCTTAAGAAGTGTTCCGTTTAGGTCATTTTTGAAATTGTAAATTTATGAAAGAAGACTTCTTAAGAAGTCTTACTTTACATAAGACATCTTGAGAAGTCTTCCTTTGTAAATATTGGATTACTTTTGATTTTGAAATTTTTTGAAAATCTTAGAGAAGACTTCTACGATAAAAATGTTAGTTTTGCAATTAACCAAAGTTTGTCAAAAGTTTGACTTTTCATAGAAGACTTCTAGAGTCTTCTTACGTTCACATGAAGTCTTCTCATTGTCGCAAGAAGTCTTCTCTCAGAACCAAAAGTTTGACCAAAACCCAGGAATAAAATTTGAGAGACTTCTCAAGAAGTCTTTGTCGGAAGACGTCTTGAGAAGTCTTCTCGTAAATAATATTTTTTAGTATTAATTGTTAATTGGAAAAGTACCCACGCAGACTTCTTGTGACACTGAGAAAACTTCATTAAACAGTAAAGAAGACTTCCGTATAAGTCTTCTTAGAGAAGATTTCCTCAGAAGTCTTCTATAAAAAGTCAAATTTCTGACTAACTTTGGTCAATTGCAAAATAAACTTGTTTATCCAAGAAGACTTCGGTTCTCCAAGTTTTTCTTTTGTTAAGAAAAAAAGGTAGAAGACTTCCCTAGAAGTCTTCTATAAAAAACACAAAAATGTCAATTACAAAACTAACATACATTGACCAAATCTGAAAAAAAAATTGAAAAAAAAATCAATTTCATATCTTGAGCCCGTAAGATGACTTGTTTACCTTCTCTAAATTCATAGAACTTCACCAAGAATGCTACCAACTTATTAATGACCAAGAATCATGAGTTTCAATGTCTCTCTGAACCTTACAAAGTTTGAAATCAAAATCTTAAATTTTTTGGATGAATTTTGAGAGAAAGTGAAAAATATGTGAATTGTGTGAATAACAAATGAGAAAGAAAGAGAAAAAAAAAAAGATTTTTGTGCATAAAGAGCTTCAAAGTGGTTGTTCATGGTGGTTGGTGTATTGATGGCAATTTCAACATTTTAAATACTTGATGAAGATGAGGATGATAGAGTAAAACACTAATTTTTTTTAAAAGGAAAATAATGATAATCATATTTTCGTGAATAACTCAAACATATATCGTCAATAAGGCATAAAAAGTTCCTAAAAAAAGATGAGTTAGTTTTGTATTTGACTTCAAATTTTAAGTCACTTTGCAAGACATCCATAACTATATTATATATACTTATTATATTTTGAATATATAATTATATTTATATATTATTCATAAATTACATATTATATAAATTCAGTTTTGAATAAATAATTATATTTTTATTATTTTATCGTTAAATATTAAAAACTAAAATAACATATCAATGACTAAAAAATATATTAAGGTTAAATTTGTTAATATAATATTCATCTTATCCTATTAATATAATTTTTATGTATCATTATTATTATTTTTCTAACAAAAAAAATACGTTTAAAAAAAACAAATAATCATACTATATAATTTAGAATAATATAAATTATATATTTATTACTTTACAAAAAAATGATAGAAAATAAGTAATACAAATTCATAAAACTATACCAACCTAAAAAAATTATGATCAAATTTATAAGTCAATGCAGATATAATTTCAAAATCCACATAGATTTTTAAAATCTATCAACTCTTAAAATTCACAAACTCTACGCAAATTCATCTCCCAATAACCCTCCCAAAGATACTGCACTGCACGGCCCATAAAATTGTATGGCTGTGAGAAAATTGTTAAACCTATTTAATATAAACGGAAACTGACAAACAACAACAAGAAATTGTTCACACAATTCACGGTTTCAAAATTGTTATATTTAAAGAATGATCTTTTGTCCATCGACCTTCATTATCTAAGAAATACAAGATTTTTCTGTCTCTTACAAAAAGATCTCTGAGACATTATTGTTTGGTTATAAGATATAGGATATCACGTTTTAGTGACGACCGTGATAAGCTTCATGTGTGTTGTCCACAGCCCTCTCCATGAAAAAGCAAAGCCCATAACTAAAACCCAACTGATTGGTAAACATTTAAAGTAGCTTTATAGTGGTCTTTGATTTTTGGATTTTGAACTTTGTTTTTTCTTTATATTTGAAATGCTGATTTGTCTTGAGTTTCGACAAATAAGATATTATGAATAAATTCTATGTGAGATTCTTGAGAATAAAAATAAATCAGTTTTAATCTAGGTAGCATTGAAGCTTCGTCACACACCCGCTTCCCGCTATGAAACCGGAACCGGAACCGGAATCAGAAGCTTGTGAAAGTTCTCGGAATCTTGTTTCCAATATGCTTTCAAAATATATTTTTAAAAGCACATTGGAAGCTTAAGCTTCTGTTTAGGAATCACACATCCATTTTAAAAAATTCAGTATCATGAATAAGTAAAATAAAATAAAAATATGTTTTTATTTTATATATAATCCAAAATTAATAGTATTAAAATAGAGAAAATACAATATATCAAAATATCAAAACTAATACTATAAATTATCTTTGTGCATAATATTTTTTTATAAGAGATCTTACATATATATTCAAATATATTGTGATAGATAGTTTTGAACTATTAAATTAATTAAGTTGATAATATTTTTTATAAGCTTCAAGTGTTATATTTTTATAATTAAAATATAAAGTCAATAAATGGAATAAAATTATTACAAATGAATAAGTGTTTTTTAATTTGAAAGATATATTTTTAGGCATAAGTTTTATAAAATCATTATGTTATATATATATATATATATATATATATATATATATATATATATATACTCTTCTAACACGTCTTTCACGTTTCTATACGATTATGTAAACATAATAAGGTGGCACTACGAAGGTTGATACAGATAAGTATCTGGAATATTCTAGTGTCTCTTTTATACATTATTTTAAATTTAAATAATTATTTTTAATGTTTTAGGGTTTTTATCATTTTCTTATATATAATCTTTTAGGTAATGGTTTATGTAGTTGATTGATTATTATAAAAGAAAAATATTTTAAACGAGTTTTTATAGCACGGGAAAGAGTATTTTCAAACCTAAAGAAGTTTTTAGTAAAACACTGAGAAGAGTATTCTCAAACTTGGTTTTTAAATATTCTCAAAATAAACGGAGTTAGTTCTAGAATAATTGCTAAGAATACTACTATAAATTAAGTATTAATTTTCAAAAATACACTCAATCAAAAATATATTAACATTTAGAATTACATTTTAGTGATTATTGTTTAGGGTTTAGTGCTAAAAGGGTAGAATTGAGTTTTTAAATGTTTCATAAATATTTATAAAAATTAGTTTAATTTTATTTTCATCATAAATTTAAAATATTTTAAAAATAGTTATTCATTAAAAGTAAATTTGAAAAATGGTATCAGACTTTTGGTAGAATTGAAATTTTGAAATAGTTCTATCTATTTTTGTTTCTTCTTATTAGATAGTAATAAAGCTGATGTTGTTAAGAAACTAATGGGGGAACTTGTCTATTCTTCTTATTGATCATCGAATATGGAGCCCTTTATATATAGGGAGTTAAAACTAGATAAATGGAAAAATAACATTCCTAGATAAACATGGAAAAGTTAAACCTTATCTAACTAGGAAAAGGAAAGTCTTGATTAGTCCTTATCCATATTTTGGTCGATGGTATATTCCTTTATGGTAGGTGAGATTCCTTTCGGGTCGATCCGATCTTATCCTTGGTCGGATCCGGTTTTATCCAATCCCAATGGTTATTGCATCCACAATCATCTGGTTCATAACACTCCCCCTTGAATGTTATAACCATAATGAGCTCATAATACGTTTGGTATGTTGCCTCGTTAAAACCTCTCTATGGTAAACCCAAAACCCAATGTGGTAAAAGGGAAGCCATAGAAAGGAAAAAAAGTACAACCGTATTACTCCCCCTGATGAATGCATCACTATAGATTCTTCAGTCTTCTTATCTCGTGTACCACCTTCTGAGAGTAGAGGTTGGTTGAAGTCAATCGGTTGTGCTTATTACTTGACCGTACTTGTACTCCGTTGTACTTGTCTCCTTTACATACGTGCTGATCCATAGCCTTTGGTATGTCATCTTCATGTGTATTACATGATCCACCACATGTTGCATCTTTCTTCAGTTTGAACATGTATCATCTCTATAGATACCATTCCTTATGATCATCTTGCATTGTCTCTATGGATAAAGGTCGATCTAGTCCGTTTGTTGAGTCGTTATCGACCCTCGGTGCTGGGCCATCGACCGCATTACTTTGATTCTCTGACCTGCTCATGGATGCCCAAATTTCGGATGGCTAAATGTCATCTACGACCTTGGTTAGTTTCCATGAGATTATACTGCCTCCATGGATGAAAACCTGTTTATGATCAAAACAAAATTTGCATCTGCAAAACCAATTTCCCTTCTTTGGGTTGGTTAGTTTGGTTAGTGTAAACAAACTTTAAACCTTTCGTTTCTTGTAAATAAATAACGAAGTATAAGTTTACCTTTGGTTCCTTAGAACCTTTCATTACCTTTATTCATCATCAGCTATTATACATACTGATGGATCATGGTTTTGATCAATATAATCATTCGATATAGATCTGGTCGTCCATTTGAATCAATGGTTAACTATATGGCACCTATGGCCTTCGACTTTAGCATTCATGGTCGAGCCTTGTGGTTTAGTGTACACACCACGACCTCTTTACTTAACCACGACCATAATCATTTCTTTCTTGACCTTTATGGTTTTATATAGCTGTTTGGTCGTTCATAAGTATATCTTGACCATTTGCCATATGATGGGCCGTACATCGACCGTAAATTCTTGGTCGGATGGGTTTTTACTCGTATGGATACTTGTGGCCGTATGGTCAGCCATTTGATTTTCTTTGACCTTAACTTTCTTATTCATATGGTCCCATGGTTTTTCCATAAGGTTTCTCTGGCCGTAATTCACTTGGGTTATAGGAACCTTGAGTAAAACTTGTTAATGCGACCGTATGGTCAACTATGCCCATGCGGTTTCTCTCGACCACGACCATTATGGCCGTCATGGTCGGCATTGTGGGATCCCATTTGGCCACGACCATCTTATATTTCTTTCAATATGTTCTTAGTTTTGGAACAACCATAAACCATATAGGTCACAATCTTATGATCCAAATATCATGATCATAACCTGTCCAAAATCAATCGATAATTTGTATCGTTTTGGAATCAATCAACTTTCTTTCAAGTTGGTTCATGAACACAAGGAATTTCATTTTGAATATATGAACTGATTCTGATGGTTTTTATAGAACTCTTTCACTGATTATCTTTTGATCGATCATATTATATTATATGCAGCTGCATTGCATTAGTTCTTAGACGACTAAGGAACAAAGCCGTTCTTTGAGAATTTATTTTCTCATCTTTATGGTACCATTATTTTCTTTATCCAGTGATTAATATATTTCTTACTACATCATCATTTCTTTCCAGACATTTTCATTTTCAAATTGTAGTAGCATCCACCACAGATCTTATATCATTTTATAATATGTTTCTTGGTCTTTGTGAGTAACCTTGTGTAATCAAGCCATTCTTTTAATGCTTTTAAGTAGGAATATGAATACCTTAGATCATATGGTCATATCCTATATCTCACGATTTCTTTTACTCTCACAGGACTCATTCACTGGTTTATCGGATGACGTTCTATGGCCAATACGTCCATCTCTTTTATAGATTCTTTAAATCTTAGTTAAACCCCACGTTTTCTTTTATATATATGAGTACTCACACGTGGGTTTATGATCCTCGCTTTATATCTTATATTCAAGTGCTACCTTGTTTGCGCTTTCTTATATATCATTGGTATCGATACCCTTTTCTGCGTTCCATTGTGTTCCAGACATAACATAGTTTGATTGCAATCTTAAGACCTTTAATATAATGGTGTTTGGCGTCCCAAATCACCTTAAGTACCATGGATTTTGGCGTCCCAAAGTCCATTGTATGGTATCTTATATTGTGGTCGGCCATTTTCTATGTCTGGGAATGGTTTCCTTTTATGACCTCGGAATTTATCATTTCTATGCACCATTTCATTTTATCCTTCCGAGGTCCCTTTATCTTATGGAACATATTGGTCTATCTTTATATAGACTCTGTAGCAACTTGATTGTGTCTCTTCTAGGACAACAAATTCATTGGTGCAAGCTGGTATGACTTTTCGGGTCAATGTGTCTGGCATCTAGTTCTCCTAGCTTTTATATCATTTGGACGTCTTATATTTAATAGTCTGAGGATCTTGCCAAGACAATGATGGTTGATACCATTCTCTCTTTACCAGCTTATAACTTTCTCCATTTTAATGTTGGATGATCAAATTACTGAGGTCAATGTAATCTGTGTTCTTGGCCACTAATTTAGATCACCCATGTTTGGCTCAAGACATTTTAAAATCGTGGGAGAAAGACATTTTCATCCAACATATATTCTCATCCTCAATCCTCTTCTGAGGTTCCATCTTAAGTGGCACATATGTCTGTGGTGGTATATTCAGATTCTCTTAAGATGGTATGTCTGGTTTATGACCCTTATTCTGAGATGAGAATATCTATGCTCACTTATATGGCCTGATGCATATTAATCTTAGACATGTAAATTCATGTTTCCTCAAACACTTAGATAGTGGCCTGAATTCGGCCAAGTCCATTATAGGACATACTATCATCATCACGTGGCCTTTATAGGACAATAGAGCCTAATGAGTTTCCCTTGTGCACATGTTACACAACGTGAGATTTTACGGGATAACTCTTTGTGCCTTTTGTAATTTCTTTATTTGCATCAAGTTTGGACTTGGATGGCTAATCCAGTCAATGCCATTAAGTGTAATTTCGTGGGTATTCATGATACCATGGCTTTTGCCTTTATCATACTGATCTTTGGCATAGTCAAGATCAGAGTATATAGGTATAGTCTTTGACCACTTTTCTTATAAGGCTTTTAGACGATTCATAATCTGAAGCCCATTGGTTCAATGTGGAAACCATTCATACTTAAGTATATAACTCAATGGGTCTTTCATTTGGGTGAATGCCTTTTGTTATTTCCATGGTATTATAATATTGACTATACTTATGTTATCATTTATCAATCAATAACACAGAAATGACAATCATGGAAATGAAATTATAGAAATGAATCACAGAAATGTCAAACACCAAAACAAGTTTTAATAAAACCGATCAAGGATTACAGATGTCGAATTTATTTATCATCTTTGAGATAATCAGAAGTCTCATATTCTATTAAATCATCCTTATCATGATCAAAATCGTTTTCATCATCTTGGACTATCATGTGGGCTTCAGGATTCTTTCCCTTTAAACTTTCTTGATATAGATCACATAAATGTTTGGGAGTTCTGCAAGTCTTTGCCCAATGACTGCTCATTCCACACCTATGGCACACTGATTTGGTCAGCTGTGAGGGTTTGAAATTATTCCCTCGGCCTCGTCCATTTCCTCGACCATACGAGTTGTTCTGGACTCTATCTCGGCCACTATCTCGTCCATACGGACTGCCTCGACCACCACGGCCATAGTTACCTCGACCGTGGCCACGTCCTGTCCACCTGCGGCCTTGACCGTGTGAGTTTGAATGGACGTGGTTCGCCTCACTATCAACATTAGTTGCCGTGTGTGCCTCAGGTAATGGTGTGGATCCTGGAGGTCTCATTTCACTGTTTCTCATTAGCAATTCATTGTTCTGCTCAGCAAGGAGCAAACAAGAAATAAGATCAGCATAAGTGGTGAAGCCCTTTTCTCTATACTCCTGTTGGAGCAACACATTGCTTGTGTGGAACGTGGAAAAGGTTTTCTCAAGCATATCCTTATCTGTTATCGTTTCCCCACACAATTTCAATTTTGAAACGATCTTAAACAGTGCGGAATTGTACTCATCCACAGACTTATAGTCTTGGATTCTGAGGTGTGTCCAATCATAACGAGCTCTAGGTAAGATCACCGATCTTTGGTGATCATATCTGCTTTTCAGCTCTGTCCAGAGCTCGAGAGGATTTTCGACTGTCAAGTATTGTTCCTTGAGACTCTCAGCCAAGTGATGTCTTATTATTAGTATAGCTCGGTATCTATCATTCTCATTGACTTTATTGTCATCTATAATGCTTTCACCGAGTCCTATAGACTTTAGGATGATCTTAGTATCAAGCCCCCATTGGAGGTAATTATCTCCAGATAGATTAAGGGCCGCATATTCCAAGTTATTGATTTTCGACATCTGAAACCATATGATTATGTGTTTTAGAGTTTCAGATTTTATAAACCTAATTTAGTTATACTTGGTAAACCTAATCAAGTTCTGATTAGTAAACCTAATCAAGTTATGTTTAGGAAACCTATTCAGGTTATTATAAGTTTTAGGTTTCAGATTAGGTTTAGGGTTTTAGTAATCCTAATTATAATTAGGGTTTTAACAATCTAGCAATTCTAATTTATTTTTAGGGTTTTGTAGATTAACAATCCTAGCAATTAGTTTCTAAGTGATTAATCAAACAAGCAAACAATCAAGCAATCAATCCAATTCGATTTTAAAATTAGGGTTTTAGAAAATCGATTTAGGTTTAGGGTTTAAAAACAATCCTATCAATCTTAATTCAACCTATCACCAGGTTTCTATGTGATTTGCAATCAGACTACTCAATCAATCAATGAATTCAAACAATGGATGTGTACCCTAGATGATCAGGATGAGGTTCCCTAAACTATCCAGCAACCTAGCAAAGTTCTATCGATCAATTTATGAATTAGGGTTTGATCGAGTTACCTTAAGACTTAGACGGGTTGAACGGACCACCGAGAGAGTTGTCGCAGGTCGTAGGACGTATCGCAGGTTGATCGGAGGTGCTGGAAGCTATCGGGTGGTCAATCGAGTGCTGGATCGTGCTGGTTGTGTATCGGATGATGGATTGGTGCTTATCGGGTATTGGTTCTGGTTCGTGTGCTTGTTTGTTGTTCGCGGATCAGATCTGGTACGTACGCGAGTGTAGGTAACCTCTATCGCGGATGGTAAGTACCGCGGGTGTGTAATTGTGTGTGCCGGCTGGTTCGCGAGTGGACTTGTGCTTGTGTCGGCTGTTCGTTCGTTGTTCGCGGATCGTCTGGAACGTACGTAGGTAAGGGCTTACGCGGGTAAGCTTCTGTCGCGGATTCAGTCCTCACGCAGGTAAGGTATATCGCGGTTGTGTGCTTGTGCCGGCTGTTCGCGTATCGTGGGTAAGAGTGGTGCTTATCGCGGATGGTTTGATTAGAAAGAGGGATCGAACCACTTTGATGCAGAAAGATTTAGGTGATGAATCGATGGTGTTTTTAGGATTAGGGTTTTTAGGTGGCTGAGTATTAGCTTAGGGTTTATGAGAGACGTATCGTGATGATAACGTGTTAAGAAACTAATGGGGGAACTTGTCTATTCTTCTTATTGATCATCGAATATGGAGCCCTTTATATATAGGGAGTTAAAACTAGATAAATGGAAAAATAACATTCCTAGATAAACATGGAAAAGTTAAACCTTATCTAACTAGGAAAAGGAAAGTCTTGATTAGTCCTTATCCATATTTTGGTCGATGGTATATTCCTTTATGGTAGGTGAGATTCCTTTCGGGTCGATCCGATCTTATCCTTGGTCGGATCCGGTTTTATCCAATCCCAATGGTTATTGCATCCATAATCATCCGGTTCATAACAGATGTTTTGTTTTTTTAATCAAAGCTCGATTAATCATAGAGAATTTGTTCGTGAAAAGGAAGAACTAATACAAAGAGATCGTAGGAGATCAAATATTTGATGTTCATGTTAATGAAGATCAGATTCAAAACAAAAGCCAGTGGATAAGATGACGAGTTGGACAACCAGAGAGATAAACACTGGTTTGGTCTCGCGGGATGCAAGAGTTCGGGAAATTATTTGCTGACTTGGGCTTTTACAAAACAAAGCCCAACTGAAGGGTTTCTCAAAGATCAAGGTTGCTTGGCATTTGGCAAGTTCAACAAACCATGCTACGCAACATTATACGGCGATGAAGACGTGTTGGAATATTTATCCAAATTTGCCGTGAAGTTCAAGAGGGGAAGGCAATTGATTATGCCACGTGTTGTAACTGTTTGTTGGCAAACAAAAGAGTTTTACACAAAGGAGCAACATATTCCATGGCTTAAAGAATTTTACATACGGCATAGAAGAGGAAATTTAATTGAAGACTACGATTAAAATTCGAGGTCGAATCTACTCCAACCTAGAAAAAATGATACAAATAAGTATTTGGAATATTTTTAAATATTTTATTGTATATTTTTTAAATTATTTTAAATTTAGAAGATTGTCATTTAATGTTTTAAAGTTTTTATCGTTTTCTTATATATATAAGCTATGGTTTATGTAGTTCATTGACTATTATAAAAGAAAGAGATTTCTAAACGACCTTTTATAATAAGGAAAATAATATTTTCAAATTGTAAAGAGCTTTTAATAAAGCATTGAGTACATATATATATATATATATATATATATATATATATATATATATATATATATATATATATATATATATATATATATATATATTTAAATTAGTGGGATTGTATCTATTTTACCTTACCCTACATTCGGGGGTCAATAAGACCATCATGGATTTACTGCTTTGAGTACAAGTAATTCTTTTAAAAAGCTAGTGGAATTGTATTCCTATATTTTCCTTATTCATAGTTTGCAGGATCATAACAAAAGTTTCAAATGTTTAGTTTAAACGATATTAGATATGTTAATAGTCTCCCAAAAGGGGCTGCCGAACTGGAGTACCACTGGAGTTGGTGTCGATCTGAAATTATTGGAAATTGTCTGATGAAGAACTAACAGTTGGAACTATCAACCAACGAGCAACAACTTCTTTCTGTCTCTTTTTTGTACTTTGTGTGAGATATCAAACAAAGTCCCACATTGGAAGTTTAGACAAGAAGTGTCTAATATATAAAGAGAAGTCCAACTCTAATTAGTACGAGGCCTTTTAGGAAGGAATCCAAAAAGTAAATCCATGCGGGCTTGCGTAGTAGGCCCAAAGTGGACAATATCGTACTAATCGGACAATAAAGAGTTGGACATTGGCTTTAATAAACCCAAACAATTGGTAGCAGAGCGGTTTGACGACAATCTTCAAGAAGACCAAAATACCCTTTAAGTAAGAATGGGATCCTTCAAGTTGGAAGAGGAGGTCTGTGGCAGAACTAGTCAGAAGATCATGGAACATGTGATGTTGTGGGAGAAACATTCTCAAAGGACACCCTGCGATTACTGGTACAAGATAAGATGGTGCCAAGATGAATCGCTAAAGAAGAAACACACGAGATGAGTGTGGTCTTTAGTTTGAGGGGGAGAATGTGAGATATCAAACAAAGTTCCACATTGGAAGTTTAGACAAGAAGTGTCTAATATATAAAGAGAAGTCCAACTCTAATTAGTACGAGGCCTTTTGGGAAGAAATCCAAAAAGTAAATCCATTGGGCTTTCGTAGTAGGCACAAAGTGGACAATATCGTATTAATCGGACAATAAAGAGTTGGACATGGGCTTTAACAAACCCAACAATTGGTATCAGAGCGGTTTGACGACAATCTGCAAGAAGACCAAAATACCCTTTAAGTAAGAATGGGATCCTTCAAGTTGGAAGAGGAGGTCTGTGGCAGAACTAGTCAGAAGATCATGGAACATGTGATGTTGTGGGAGAAACATTCTCAAAGGACACCCTGCGATTACTGGTACAAGATAAGATGGTGCAAAGATGAATCGCTAAAGAAGAAACACACGAGATGAGTGTGGTCTTTAGTTTGAGGGGGAGAATGTGAGATATCAAACAAAGTCCCACATTGGAAGTTTTAGACAAGAAGTGTCTAATATATAAAGAGAAGTCCAACTCTAATTAGTACGAGGCCTTTTGGGAAGAAATCCAAAAAGTAAATCTATGCGGGCTTGCGTAGTAGGCACAAAGTGGACAATATCGTACTAATCTTACAATAAAAAGTTGGACATGGGCTTTAACAAACCCAACAATTGGTATCAGAGCGGTTTGACGACAATCTGCAAGAAGACCAAAATACCCTTTAAGTAAGAATGGGATCCTTCAAGTTGGAAGAGGAGGTATGTGGGAGAACCTAGTCAGAAGATCATGGAACATGTGATGTTGTGGGAGAAACATTCTCAAAGGACACTCTACGATTACTGGTACAAGATAAGATGGTGCCAAGATGAATCGCTAAAGAAGAAACACACGAGATGAGTGTGGTCTTTAGTTTGAGGGGGAGAATGTGAGATATCAAACAAAGTCCCACATTAGAAGTTTAGACAAGAAGTGTCTAATATATAAAGAGAAGTCCAACTCTAATTAGTACGAGGCTTTTTGGGAAGGAATCCAAAAAGTAAATCCATGCGGGCTTGCGTAGTAGGCACAAAGTGGACAATATCGTACTAATCGAACAATAAAGAATTCGACATGGGCTTTAACAAACCCAACACTTTGTTCATACTTTATTTGTTTACTTTTTGCAACGAGAGTTTTATTATCTTAATATGATATAGATTCCCACGTATAAATCATACGCCAAAGTGACAATAGGCAAGAAAAAGTAGGTCCATGACGGGCGAGTCGGTTTCGACCCTAAACCTTTGTGATGGTGGGCGTTTCCGAGAAACAAGGGCATTGATTAGCATTTCTTCTTCTAATCATAAAACGTGAATGAGAACGAAAGTATCTGTCACGATTTTGATAGTTGTGAACATTATATAGTTTTACTCTTTATTTATATGCCAATTGTTAATTCTTAAATTTGTTATAATTGTACGGCCGTACTAATTAATTGGTTAGACTTTCATAAAATAGCCGTTGAGGAATTTTGGGCGTTGAATTATAGCGTCATATTTGTTGCCTATAATATACACAATACGTTTTTTTGTTGTAACTTGTAAGTATTTCCAATAATGTTCATGAATTTGAAAATCCAAATGGTGCATTTATGTATTATTATTGTATTATAATATATATTTTTCTATACTTGAAGTTTAAAAATAAAAATGAAAACGAAAAAGAAATTAGACGTTGTCTGGTGTCACCGTGTCATCATCTGAATTTAAATTCGATAGTCTGTACGAAAGATTATATAAAAAAGATATGGACAAGACATATGTCAGAAGTTAAAAAATAAGTGAAAGAAGGCGGTTATAACTTATAAGGGTAGACAACCAACTCGGTGTCAACAGCGCTAAAAAGCCTTAATCGAGTCTGATGACAAAAAAAAAATGAAAGAAAAACATGTTAAGATGAAAGGAAGAGATGCTTAGGGCATTGGTACGGCCTTTTAGAGCCAATGGGTTCAGATTGCAATATCTTATTTGTGGGTTAACCGTTTACTGAACGTTAGTTCTAATTGGCATCCCTAGTCTCGGATTATACAAACAAAGATACATTCTGTAAAGACCAGTCTGAACCTATAAAGATGATGGAGACTATCTCACTGACCCATATCTCACGACTACTAGGCTCGACCAATTCTCATCAGTTCGTCGAGTCCACATTATCAATCAGCCTTAAAGGTGCCACATTACATGAATATAAATGTTTGGTATGTTTTGTAGATTCCTCTCTAGAACTAAAAGGTTATACATACGTATAAGGGTTTTTAGTAATTAAACCCCCCAGCTAAAGATAAATTATAAAATAAACCCTCAACTAAAAATTCTATGAAATAAACCCTCAACTTTAGTTCTGTTAACGTACGTTACCCTCCGTCTAAAATTCCGTCACGGAGGGTGACATATGTTAACGGTTTATAAGTTGAAGGTTTATAATCCTGAAAAATTAGTTGAAGAGTTTTCTTACGATTCAACAATAGTTGAGGGTTATTATCACAAAAACACATTAAATATTTTAAAAGTTTTATTATCATTTATGCATTTTTTAGAATTGATTTATATGCCTTTAAAACTAATTTATAAATCTTTATACATTATTTTATCAATTTTATAACCAATTTATAAGGATTCATAAATATTTTAATTTTTTTATAAATAATTAATAAGGTTAATACTGGTCCGGACATTGTATGGATTGGAGCAAAAAAAATTTCTTGGGCCTATAAATTAATAAAATTCATAGAAAATATGGGAATAAAAAAAATAAAGCAGAGAGAAATATTCGAAGTGACCATCTCTACATTGTTAATGAACATCCAAAACCAATTTTTCTAAGGGATGTTTTTAAGAAAAATGGACGATAATTTACTTATTTACTTATGAATCTTTAAACAAAAAATAACAATTATTAGAAAAAAATAATTAAATTATGGACCATTTTTATTAAGAATATCTCTTACAAAATTGGTTATGGATGTTCATTAAAAATGTAGAGGTAGTTAAGTTTGAATATTTCTCTCTACTTTAATTTTTTATTCCTATTTGTTCTATGAATTTTATTAATTTATAGGACCAAAAATTTTTTAGCTTCCAACCCATACAATATTTAGACCGGCACTAAGACTTATTAATCATTTGTAAAAATATTAAAATATTTCTATTTTTTTTATAAATTGGTTATAAAATTGATAAAATAATGTATTAACATTTATAAATTAGTTTTAAAAGCTTATAACTCAATTTTAAACAATGCATAAATGATAATAAAGCTTTTTAAATATTTAATGTGTTTTAGTGATAAAAACCCTCAACTGTTTTTGAATCGTAAGAAAACCCATCAACTAAGTTTTCAAGATTATAAACCCTCAACTTATAAACCGTTAACATATGTCACCCTCCGTGACGGAATTTTAGACGGAGGGTAACATACATTAACGGAACTAAAGTTGAGGGTTTATTTCGTAAGATTTTTAGTTGAGGTTTTATTTTTACGATTCATCTTTAGTTGAGAGGTTTAATTACTAAAAACCCTACATATAATATCTCTTGTTTGGGTACTAGAAGGTTTATGAGTGGTTACTATTTGTTTCTCAGATATTCATTGATTTCTTAGAAATATGGAAAGCATCATACTGTGTCAAGACCGTCTGTAGAAGTCGAATACGCACTTGTATTCAATGTGTTGCGAGATTGTTTGGTTGCGCAAGTCAATGATGTTATGTTATGTGGTCCGGCTATACTAGCAAATAATATCATTGATTTACAAAAGATAAAAAACCTAATGAGGTTGGTCACCACACGGTTTATGATGTCTCGAAGAAGTGGTTTAAACTTATCTTTTCTTCAGGTTCTTTTTTCTTTCTTGAAATTTTACTTTTCTTCATGTTCGGAAAGAGTTACAATTGTTAATTACTTAATGACTTTGACATGTAACCATCCTTTTTTTAAAGCAGTCGTAGCCATCTTTTGGATGCATTTTTCCTTCCTTATAAACCTATGTTAGCAAACTGTGGTACCATCGAATTATCATACAAAAGTAATTTTCTCTCTTGGGTTGGTAGAAGATGGAAATGGAGTGTTAGATGCCGGCTTCACAAAAATGTTCTATTGCTTTGGTTGTTACGATTTGATTGTCAAAAATTTAAATTAATGACTTTACAAAAACAAATTTGGCTGTCACTTTTATGGCCGTGACATTAGAATTTTTTTTTCAAAAATTCTGGCTTTTTTAAAAAAATAAAGAAATGCGAAGACAAAATACAAGTTAAAGTTTAAGTAGGACTGGACATAATATCCGCGTCGAAAAAACCGACTCGAACCGATCCAAAAGCATGATCTCGAACTCGATTAGATTCGGTCTAAATACTCGAACGGTTCCTAAACTGCTATATTATAAAAACTCGGTACCAAACTCGATTTGCACAAGAACCAATGAGTATCAGATTATATATATATTAGTTGTAGTTATATTTATAATAATATCATTAATCAAATATATTAGTTATTTTTGATATTTATAGATAAAAACAGATGCTTTGAATACAAAATACCCAAATCAAATTATATTCATGGTCACTTTCGGATTAAAATTACCAATTCAAACCATATTTAATGAGTACTTTTTGTTATTTTGAGTAACTTTGGGTAGTTTAGATATAAATATATAGACCTAGTCAGCTAGTTTGGTTACTTCGTTAAAAATATCTGGACCCGCATCAAATACAATGGGAAACGGGTTACTTTACGGTTCCTACACATCTGAACCAAGTCCATATGGACTTGGAAAACCCCGAAATCGTACCTGAATACCCAAAACTTGCTTTAAGTATTTCAAAGACTTTGAGAGATTTTAGGAAAGCAAAAGTGTAACGCTAAAATTATTGAATCTGAAAACACTGAATTATTGTAAAGTTTTTAAAATTTTTGATTAACCTAGGGTATTCCTAACATATGGAGAACCAAACTAATCCACAAAGGAAGTTGTAGTCCATGGATAAACTATTTATCTGAGTATTCAAATGGATTGAAAATAAGCACTCATATTCATATGAATGTCTTGCACCATTGTGACTTAGCTGCGTGTAACAACTGGATCAAATCTGAAACGTGTTGGTGTCCAGGCCCGTCCCTTTACCATATATTTGTAAACATTTTACTTTAGTGAAAATATCAAATACATATCTAATTATGCTTTTCCTCTGATAACATTCACGCCTAATGCTTTGATACATATCTAATTGTGTTTTTTCTCTGGTAACATTCACGCCTAATGCTTTGCCTAGATATACTTTCTATGTAATTGGTAACCTCTCTACGTCTCCTCTTTTATGTTTCTTTTCACATACTCATGACTAAGTTAGTTTTCTGTATAGTGAGAGACTACAGTAAAAATTCTATAAATAATTACTCCATAAATTAATAAACACGATAAATTAATAAATTACTTTGGTTCCAAATTAGAACGGTTGAAAATATAATAAAATAATAAAATAATAAATTTTAGAAAATTCAATGTAAATATATGATCTCATTTAAACTATAAGCTAATAATTTATATGTATGCACATTTTATATAGGAACCAAATATTGTATTGTTTGTTTTATATTCATAATAGAGTTATCTTTATTTTATTCACACTTAATATATTTTGATGAGATTTAGTAAAATTATATCTAAAACCACATTTAAATTATATGAAACATATTTTATATACACCAAATAATATAATAAAACCAATATAAAAGTTGAATTTCAAAGATTAATTACTGTATATACACTAATATCAAAGATACTTTTTTTATTTTAAAAATATATATCTTAAACATAAAATCTAAACAATGAAAGTTTTTGTAAATTAATAACCATGTAAATTAATAAAATATTAAAGTGTCAACATTATTAATTTATAGAATTTTTACTGTAATTTGTTACTTAAAGTTTTCCTAAAACATGGCTGAAAATAAGTGTGAATAATACCGAGCATGCATGTAGCTAAGAGAAAAGAAAAATAAAACTAAAACAAACATGTATTGCAACAATTGCGGGTATCACTACAAGAAAACACGTCATTTGCAAGGGAAAATAACATTGCAATTCCGTTGCAAATCGCTTATTGCGAGACATTTGCGAGCATACACATTCCCTTGCAAATCGCTCGTCGCAAATCAAGATTGCTTGCAAACCGCTCGCAAATTTGCGACGGATAAACTTTCCTCGCAAATTTGCAACAAAGTAGAGCCGTTGCAAATGTGCGACGGAATATATGTCCTCGCAAGTTTGCGAGCGGTTTGCGAGTAAATGTGTCGTTGCAACTTTGCAAGGTTACCACTCCCTCGCAAATTTGCAAGGTTACCAATCCCTCGCAAATTTGCAAGACATTGTTTCGTCGCAAGTGTGCAACAGACATTCTTTCCTTGCAAATTTGCAAGCCTGCTTCCGTTGCAATTTTGCAAGTCATTTGCAAGTAAATTGTTTTTTATAGTAAAATTAGAATTTTAGTAAATTATAATATATTTTTAAATTGTAAAAAGAAATTATAATTATAAAAGAAATATTACTAGAAATAAATAGATAAATTCAAAGATTCATTACATCAACATTTAAAAACACAAAAAGTTTCAACATTCATTACAAAAATAGAAAATAAACTAAATAGCATCAGATTCTTCATCATCATCATCATCTCGAGAATCATGAGACATGCCTTCAGAAGACATGTCTTTAGACTGAAGAATGTCCGCCAAGGTAGAGTCTTTGCTAGCTAGATAACGAACAACAGCATTCAGCTTCCCGATTTCACTTACATGGCTCTGAATCACAAGAGCTTGTTCCTTGATAATCTTCTTCAAAGACTCGTCCTCAGAACCGTTAGAAGTAAACGAAGTAGGAACAGATCCTAAAGACGTACTTAGAGAACCCACTCCATACATTCGTCCCTTTTTGCGGGGAGCAAACTACATAATAAAATTAGAGAGATCAATATCACAGAAGACTTAAAAAACTTTGAGATTGAGAGCAGTATTAAATTACCTCACAAAAGATCTTGTTCTTTTCTGCTGGAGAGAGGCTAACAGAACCGGAGCTCTCTGGATCATCACTAGTAGCCTGAGATTACTCCTGAAATTTTGATGTCACGTCGTTGTAGAGCTGCTCAGCTTTGCCGTGAACAAAAGATCCATCCGGGTTTCGTTTAGTGATCTCGAGAACCCCAATCAAGTCTGGAATAGAACATCCAGTCTCCTCAGCCTACAATTAAAAAAATTTATTCAAATCATAAAAATTCAGATCACAACTTAAATGAAATAAGATTAAAAAAAAGAGAGCAACTTACAATCACTCGCGCACGGGCCCTGAAGGAAGTCTGACCTGAACGATGCTTAGACGGTCCATGTCCATCAGGGTCAGAGTAACGGGCTGCGCGACTGTTACAACTCCGGACTTCAGAGCCAGGATCTTGCCAATAAGCAACTAGACCATCCCAAACATTTGGGTCAAACCACAAAGGCATTGCTGCATCACCTTTCTTCCGCCACTTACCCTTCCACCTACAAACTTGGCGAGTCATTTGGACTTTCAATTTGGCTTCAAAAGATTGGCGAACAAGGTTTGTTAAACCAGATTCCCAATGATACATTTGCTGACATAACCAAAAAAAAGACATTAATGAACATAAAATTAAATTTTTACAGAAATGTAAATTTAAAGAAAATTGAATGAATTACCGCAAAGGATTCAAACCAACGTCTCACGACATTCCCAGGGGTTTGCTTCCAATTAGCATGCGGTTCTTTGAAATCTCTTTCAAAGATTTGACGGACCGATGCAGCAACGCTCCCATCGTCATCAAACCTATCACATAAAATTAAAGGAAATTGAGAGAAATAAATATTTAAACAATGAAATATTATAATTAATTATAGTAAATTATAATAAAAACTTACCAAACCGTATTTGGAGGGCGTTTTGGATGGAGGTGAGGAAGACGATCATGTCCAGGACTAGCCAAAATCATATTGATTGCCGCTAAATCTCCCACTGGCATTTGGGCAGGGGCAGGAGCGGGAGCGGGAGCGGGAGCGGGAGCGGGAGCGGGAGCGGGAGCGGGAGCGGGAGCATGAGCTGGAGCAGGAGCTGTAGCAGGAGCTGTAGCAGGAGTTGTAGCAGGAGTTGTAGTAGGATCTGGAGCTGGAGGGGAAGCTTGCGTTTGGCTGTTAGGAACAGCCGAACTCTCAGCCACCTGAGAATTAGAAGAACTCCCCGGATTGGAATGACGGGATGTACTCCTTTTACTACCAGAACTCTTTCGACTACCAGCAGATAGATAACGGCTATAATCATTTCCTGACATCTGCGAAAAAAATAATAATTAAAGATTAATACAATAATATTAGAAAAATTTAGCTAACCCATATAATCCAACACTAGTCATCATAGCACAATCAGCATCATCGTGACGTTATTTATAATTGACGTCAAAACAAGCAAACTCATGAGAATCAAAGTTTGAGTCGAAGCGTTCACAAAACGGTCCATTAATTCAATAGTCTAATTGGAACTAGACCCATATAATCAAGCACATTGATTATGTGATCTTGCATCTATACAAAACAAAAAATGGTTACATATGATCATCCATCTTACACATGGAAAACACGTATACGAACCTTATAAGTTATAATATATGTCATTGTTATCATAAGGATGTGTCACTTTCACATAAGAAGTCAAATACGTGTACATAGTTTCTCACTTTTATAAATACTTACTACTACTTCTCTCTTTTAAAGGAGAGGATAGTAAGAAATATCATTCACAATAATATTAGAAAAATTTAGCTAACCTAAATTATTCAAACTCTAACCACAAAATCATCAGAAATCCATAACCTAAACTGATAATTAAAACCTAAACTGATAATTAAACCTAAACTGATAATTATTCAAACTCTAACCATAGAATCATCACAAATCTATAACCTAAACCATAACCATAACCATAACCATAACCATAACCATAACAAGATAATGACTGGAGATGAGGGCAAACCGTGAAGAGAGAGATCCGGCGAGAGATCCGGCGAGAGATCCGGCGAGAGTTTGGCGAGAGACCGGCGAGGAGAGACCGAGAGAGAGAGAGAGAGCACAGGGAGAAGGAGAGGAGAGGCGGGAGACACAGAAAGAGGGCAAACCGTGAAGAGAGAGATCCGGCGAGAGATTCGGCGAGAGTCCGGCGAGAGTTTGGCGAGAGACCGGCGAGGAGAGACCGAGAGAGAGAGAGAGCACGGGGAGAAGGAGAGGACAGGCGGGAGACGCAAGGAGAAGATGAGGAAAGGACCAGAGAAGATGGAGAAATCGGCGAGGAGAGCTTTGCCTTCGTTTCTTATTTTGACGGCAGAGAGTTAATGGGGAAGAAGGTTAAAGTTTCCTTAAATTTAACCTAATTTTGGATGCAGATCGTATAGTATAAATATTTGTCTTTGAAAGTTTTAATTGTAAATCACAATAGCTCAGTTGGATAAACTCTTCCCCTTATATGCCAGGGAACCCGGGTTCGAATCTCCCTTGGCACGTTTTTAATTTTTTCTTCCTTTTTAAGAGATGCACAATTGAGATAAAGCCCATGCAAAACCGTTGCAAATATGCAAGCACTTTGCGAGAGTTTGTGCAATTCCCTCGCAATTACGTCGCAATATCATATTTTAATGTGTTTTAGGGATTCGTTAGGGGTACGCCAAGGGTTTGGAAGAGTTCTCGCAATTTCCTTGCAAAATTGAAAGGGTCTTGCGACGATTTACTTGCAAATCCCTTGCAAAAAGTTTAATTTAATAAGTTTTAGGGATTTGTTTACGGTTTTAGCAAGTGTTTCAAAAAGTTTAACGCATTCTCTATATTCTGATATTGAAAAAGTTGTTAACGGAAAAACTTTATCTAAATTTTTTTGAATCAAATATCGCCAACGTTATAGAGTATTTTGAATGCTAATGTTATGTTTTTGTAATTTAGTTCAAATCTCCAAAATTGAGATTTTATATACTTTCTCGATTAAATTTATAAAATTTATTTATCGTACTACCTTTGAAATGTTTAATGTCTCTATTAAAGTGTTATCTAACACTAAAACATTGACGAAACCCTAAAATATTTTAACACCTAAGAACATAATTTAAGAATGATTTGCGTGAGAATTGCGAGGAAATTGCAAGGATTCCCATGCAAAACCGTTGCAAATGTGCGAGTAATTTGCAAGACAATCTTGCAAATTCTTTGCAATTCCGTCGCAAGGTCATATTCTAAATTTAAAAAAAAATGCAAGAAAATACAGCATACATGTGACATTTTTTTTTTAATCAGACTCATTTTCAGATACATTTTCACTGTCACTAGTTTTAGCCTCATCATTTGTGGTGTCATCTTCGTCACTTTCAGCATCAAACTCGTCTTCTTCTGAAACGGACCCTTCAGTGGAATCGTCAACAATGACTTCTACTTCTTGGTTATTTGGATCGATGTGTATGATATTTTCTGTTGATTCAGTTGGGACGGACATTTGAACAACTCTTTCGGCCTGCATTGCGACATCGTCAATTTCTCCGACAAATATACGACCACGCGGATTCACTTTAATCACTGATAACCACCTTTCACGCCTTTCTTTAATCCTTGGATATGGAAGAAAACACACTTGATCTGCCTTGTGATGCAAGGCAATAGGGTTCGAATTTTGCATAGCCTCTATTTGCATTGACATCGATCACCCCAAAGTTATTTGTTCGGACCCCTCGGCCACTCGTTGGATCATACCAATCACACTTAAATAATACGCATTTTAAGTTGATGGTTCCCGGATAAGTGACTTCTATGATCTGTTGCAATATACCGTAGAAGTCAGTTTCACCTTGAATTTGGATTCCGAAATTTGCGGTTGATCTCTTCGCGCCGTGTGTGTAAGTATGAAAAGTGTATCCACGAGTAAAGTACATTGGAGCAGTAGTGATCTTAGCAATCGGTTCGTCAACAAATTCATACAACCATCGCGGAATTGGTTTGTCATGACATCCATTTTTCACCTGATCAAAATATATAAAATTTAAAATAATTTATCTTAATTTTTAAATGAATAAAGATTGTTCGTACATAGTATTGTAACCACCCAGGATAATCTCGTTCGTTCAACTGCTCATAATCTTTTTCTTCTAAATCAGGATAGTGTTCTCGAATTTGTAAGTTGAATATGCTGCATATAAGAATGATTATTTGTTAGGTACATACAACAAAATTTTATATATTTTCAATTTGTATAGGTACCTTTCAAACTCCTGCAAATAGTCAATGTTTCGCATAATATAAACGTGAGCCGCACGAGCATGTGCATGATCTTCCCACCAAACTTCTTTCACTTTGCCAGCAAGTCTTCCAATCTGACAAAATATGTCAGGAATATCTTTTACAAGATATGAAGGTGCAACTCCTCGTCATCGTATCGTCTGGGAGCGGTCTTCTTCGTTCTGAACGGTTGGGCTAAAGTAGTAGGATGTGAAGTGTGAAGTTTCCACCGTCAAACTTCCTGCAACTATCGAACCCTCGACTCTGGCAAGATTTTTGGCAAACTTTTTGAGATATCCCATGAATCTCTCAAATACATACATCCATCGGAATTGCACAGGGCCCCCAAGAGCCAATTCAAGAGGTAGCATGAATCATGAGATGTTCCATGACGTCAAATAAAGATGGGGGGAAGACTATTTCCAGATTGCAAAGCAAAACCGGAATATTCTTGGCTAACAACTCGATCCCATCTTCTGTCAATGTCCGAGTGCATAGATCCCTAAAAAATGCTCCAATTCCTACAAATTCATCATCAAACAAATATATTATTTCAATTAACACGACAATAAATTTATATATAATTTTAAAAGTCACTTTTATTACCCGCTATTGCTTCATGGACGTGTTTTGGTAATAACTCTGTCATTGCGAACGGCAGGAGCCGCTGCATGAAAACGTGACAATCGTGACTCTTCATACCAGAAAATTTTTGTCCTTGCTCGATGCATCTTGAGAATTTTGACACATAACCGTCTGGAAACTTTACATCAGAATTTACCCAGTCAAACAACTTTTGCTTCGCCACGCCAGACAACCTGAAGTTCGGAACTGGTAATTTTCCTTCTCTTGCACATGCCAACTCTGGTCTAGCACATAAATCTGGCAAATCCAACCTCGATTTCAAATTATCTTTACTCTTTCCCTTCACATTCAAAAGAGTGTTCATGATATTCTCAAAAACATTCTTCTCTATGTGCATCACATCAAGATTGTGCCTTAAGAGATGATCCTTCCAATATGGAAGTTCCCAAAATATGCTCTTCTTATGCCAATTATGAGATGTCGTATAACCGTCTGGCATGTTAGCTGGAGTGTGCCAATTTCCCCCAACTTTACATGTCTCATTTGCAAAATAATAATCAATCTGCTCTAACAAAGATGCTCCTGATTGCATTGCTGGGGGAGGAGCATGCACTACCTTGTTTTTCCTAAACAATTTCTTGTTCTTACGATATGTATGATGCGTCGAAAGAAACCTACGGTGACAATCAAACCAACATGACTTCTCCCATTTTTCAGTTGAAAAAGCATCTGTCCTCTCCATACAATATGGACATGATAATCTTCCAATGTGTGGTCCACCCGATAAACATTCCATATGCGGGGAAGTCACTTATGGTCCACATAAGCACTACACGCATATTGAAGTTCTGCTGCTGCGAGTAATCCCACGTCCCACGCCATAATGCCACACATATTCAGCTCATGGATCAAAGGTTGCAGAAAAACATCAAGTGCTCGCTTTTGGATGTTTGGACCAGGCACTAGAATACTCAAGAACAAAAATTCTCTTTGCATGCACATATCTGGTGGGAGATTGTATGGCGTCAAGATGACAGGCCATAAAGAGTATTGCCTTCCAGACATACCAAATGGACTAAATCCATCTGTGCATAGGGCTAAGATAAACGTTTCTACACTCAACTCGCAAAGTGGAATATACGGTTTGAAAGTGTTCCATGCCTTAGCATCGAGGGATGTGTAATCTCGCCATCTTTCACTGAATGTTGGGCATGCCATCTCATCGACCCGCGATGTCCTTTCTGAGTGATATAAAACGCTTCAATCTATCTGTGGATCGGTAAGTACCACATACGTTTGTGCGGCACACGATTCCTTCTGTGGTTTCTTGATATCTTGGTTTTTTACAAAATCGGCATTCCTCCAGTTCTTCGTCATCTTTCCAGAAAAATCATGCAGTTGTCACACAGCACGTCATCATTTTGAGATGGTAGACCAGAGCCCGCAACTAGCCTCTTGAATTTCATGAGAATTATCGGCAAGCAATGATTACCTTGCTGGTAAATACTCATTAATGAGTTGAGACGACGAATCCATGCACTGTTCATTTAGATTATGCATCACTTTTAATTGTCTATCATCACTAGATGCTAGTGATAATCTAGGAAAGCCGCTTCGCTACATCCTCGTAGATAGGTGTCATTGGCAGCGTCTAAACATCATCTATAAAACCGTTGTGCAATCTATGTTAGGTTCTCCTGCTACTATCAGGAATAGACAGCAGCTTCGATGCAATGCATCTATAACATATCGCGTGATACCGGTCTTTCCATGTTGCTCATACCCATCCCCGCAGTTATTTCCAAACACTATTTTGTGATATCCATCACCGCGTATTATGGTTCCAAACATACTTTCAGTCACGAGGATGCATAATAATTAGCATTAGGGGCAGTTTCACTTTGAACTGCAGCAGCTGCGTCAGGAGAACTAGAATCAGCCGAAACAGTAATATAACTTGTAGTTCAAATCCCTAACCATTATTACTACTTGATTTGCACCTTCCCCTATGTGCGAAACCATATGTAGTAGTTTGTCTAAATCCGTCTATTATACTAGATGCCTCTTCACGCGTATCTGATTGTGCTATATGGCTCGTTCTTGCATTTTTTACGAGGGACAGATAATATTGTTACCATTTTTTCCAAAATTTTCCCTTGTTTCTTTTCGTTTTGCGAATGGTGGTTTCGTAGCCTGTTGTAGAAATCCCGTAGCCCAGCGCCGATTTCTTTCGTCACTTCACCAGTTCTCACGGATCTTTGTCGATTGTACACTCCTGCCGCGCAGACGCGTATAGTATCATGCTCAGACGCCAGTTTTTCTCATCGAAATTCTTTTTTCTTTGTTTCTTCCTTACTGTAATATATTTCTCTCAACGTTTTTCTCCTTTTCGTTTTTTTCTTTCTATGTTCTGCTAACTACTCCAGCTGCTATATATTGACCTTTTAAAAATATTTGCAAGTCATTGCGAGGAATTGCAATAGATATTGCAACGGCATTTGCGATGACTTCAACTTTGCAAGGATAGCGAGGGAGTTCTTTCCCTTTGGTGCAAACTGTTACACATATAGAAAACGTGTATCACCATCTATCCCATTTTCTTTGCGACGAAATTGTATAAATTAGTTACAGAAATAAAAACGTGTATCACATACCTTCTGTTTTTTGCAATCGTAATTACAAGGAAGTAAATTTCATGCAGTTAAACGCAAATCCCTTGCAATTTGTAACGGTACTTGCGACGTTCACCTTCCATTGCACATTTGCGACTGTTTTGGCGCTCTATTTGCACAATGTCCTCGGCGCAAAGTTAGTTGCAGTTCTGCGAGGACTATTGGTCGTTGCAAATTTGCGAGCGTTTGCGAGGTATCGTGTTGCAATGCCTTGCAGTCCTGTTGCAGATTTTGCAAG